>JAXCGZ010010520.1:0-2500 GCA_037179515.1 Halocaridina rubra | reverse complement strand
AGGATTTTGATTATGGGAGACTTTAATCATAAAGAGATAGATTGGATAAATCTTGACCCACACAGTGGTGAGGACTCCTTTGGGGCAAGATTCCTAGATTGCGTACAAGGGAATTTCCTACACCAACATGTAATGGAACCAACAAGAGCCAGGGGTGGGGATGAGCCATCACTACTTGATCTGGTGTTCACAGATAATGTGTTGGATATTGAAAATATTGAGTATGAACCACCAATTGGAAAGAGTGACCACTGTGTGTTGTTGATGGAGTATATCATTGAAGACATTCTTCCTGAGAGTAGAGGCACTGAGGACATGAGGAGGAACTATCAGAAAGGAGATTACATCAAAATGAATGAGCTTTTTGCAGTTATTGACTGGAGAACCTTATTTTACAACAAATCTGTACAAGAAATGTATGACATCTTTTGTGAGAAATATGGGAAGATTGTAGATTGCTGCATACCTGTCACCAAAGTAGGTGTAATTCATGCCAGAGAGAAATGGTTCGATAATGGGTGTAAAAGAGCTAAGGAGTGGAGAGACAAATGCTGGAAAAGGTATAGGAGGAGAAAAAACATAAATGCCTGGCAAACCTACAAAAGAGCAAGAAATGACTACCTAAGTAAAAGGAGAGAGGCAGAGAAAGATTATGAGAGGGACATCACCAGGAAGGCGAAAGAAAATCCCAAGCTTTTCCACAGCTTTATCAGAGGAAAACTGAAGGTAAAAGAACAGGTTTTAAGGCTAAAGAGAGCGGATGGAAGCATCACTGAGACGGACGAAGAGATCTGCAAAGAATTGAACAAGGAGTTTCAGTCAGTATTTACAGTAGAAAATACCCCACCCCCTCAGATTGCAGTGATAGAAGCTCAAGGGCCGGTATTAGAGAACATCAACCTTACAGCCACAGAGGTATGCAAAGCGCTGATGGATTTAGATGTTCATAAAGCTACAGGTCCTGATGACATATCCCCTCATGTGCTTAAAAAATGCGCAAACACAATATCAGTGGCACTAAGTATCATATTTAAGGAGTCATTGGAGTCGGGGGGAGATTCCAAGATGCTGGAAACAAGCAAATGTGATACCTATCTTCAAAAAGGGAAGGAGGGATACGGCTCTGAACTATAGACCAGTTTCCTTGACCAGCATAGTTTGCAAAGTTATGGAGAAACTACTAAGGAAACATATCTCTCTTCACTTGGAATCCTTCAACTTTTTGTCAGTGAGGCAACATGGCTTCAGAGAAGGAAGATCAACAGTAACAAACTTATTAGAATTTTATGATGAGGTAAGCCAAATCTTACAGGAAAGAGAGGGCTGGGCAGATTGCATATTCCTAGACTTCCAGAAAGCGTTTGACACTGTTCCACATGGGAGACTTATTAGGAAGCTGCAATCAATGGCTAGAATAGGTGGAAATGTCTTGGAATGGATAAAAACTTACTTAGAAGGAAGGGAACAGAGGGTTAGAGTAAGACACTCAGTGTCTGAATGGAGAAGAGTTAGTAGTGGAGTTCCACAGGGTTCAGTTTTAGGGCCACTTTTGTTCCTTGTATATGTAAATGACCTACCAGAGTCTGTAAATTCATTCATGAATATGTTTGCAGATGATGCAAAGATTGTGAAGAAAGTAAAAAACGAGAACAATGGTAGAGAACTTCAGGAGGATCTAAATAATCTGCATGAGTGGTCAGAAAAGTGGCTAATGAAATTCAATACCTCAAAATGTAAGGTAATGAGAATGGGTACAAGTGCAAGAAGGCCCAAGCTTGACTACTCGGTGGCTGGAGTACAACTTCAGGAGACAGAAAATGAGAGAGATCTAGGAGTAAACATATTGGCAGATTTGTCTCCAGAAATACATATAAATGGCGTAGTAAGGGCAGCATATGCATTCTTATCAAATGTAAGGGTAGCCTTCAGGCACATGGACAAGGAAATGTTCAGAAATATTTATGTAACCTATGTGAGGCCAAAACTCGAATATGCAGCCCCCTTTTGGAATCCGCACTTGAAAAAGCACATAGCTAAGCTTGAAAAAGTTCAAAGACATGCCACAAAACTGGTGCCAGAAATACGCAATCTCGGTTATGATGAGAGGCTGAGGGAATTAGACTTGCCATCACTCGAAGCTAGAAGAGTAAGGGGGGATATGGTGACAGTCTTTAAATTCCTTCATGGTTATGATAGAGTGGATAGGGATCGATATTTCGATATGGCTGGCTCTAGAACTAGAGGTCATAGTTTGAAGCTTCGGAAGAAAACTTGTTTGCAGGATGTAAGGAAATACTTTTTCAGTGTAAGAGTAGTTGATAATTGGAATTCGCTAAGCGAGGAGGTAGTTAATGCTACCTCAATCCATAGTTTTAAGGACAGGTATGATAAGTATCACTAAGTCTAAAAATGGAACCGATCAGGAGACGGGAAGATACGAGCTTTGGGCTCTTTCCCGTAAACACAATTAGGTAATCACAATTAGGTAATCACACACACA
>JAXCGZ010010519.1:10000-27747 GCA_037179515.1 Halocaridina rubra | reverse complement strand
CAAGAGTATGTGTGTTAACAAAAAGCAATATACTGCATTCATATTAGTTTTTGATCGTCATTTAAAGTTCACTTTTCAAGACAATTCTCTCTCTCTCTCTCTCTCTCTCTCTCCTCTCTCTCTCTCTCCTCTCTCTCTCTCTCTCTCTCTCTCTCTCTCCTCTCTCTCTCTCTCTCTCTCCTCTCTCTCTCTCTCTCTCTCTCTCCTCTCTCTCTCTCTCACACACACACACACACACACACACACACACCCACACACACACACACACACACCACACACCGATCAGGAGACGGGAAGATACGAGCTTTGGGCTCTTTCCCGTAAACAAAATTAGGTAATCACAATTAGGTAATCAACACACGACACACATCACGCCCCCAGCATGTTAGATATATCTGAGAAATGAGAACTTATTGCGTGGGATTTTTTGTAATGTGAGGCTTTATTTGCATAGCAATGCAAAATATTTGTGCACATAGTTCTTTGTTCCGGTTTTACATCACGGACTCCTTTTTCTACCAAGGGCTAGGACGGTTGCCTCCTTGCGAAGGTCTTGTTTTGGCAAATGTAAACGTTACTCTGAATGCATGCCCTTGCTAACCTCAGACCGTGACGGGGCGCGAACCCTCGACTTGACTCCTCAGAGTCGCGGACGCTACCGCTTGAGCCACGGTGACTACTGTATAATAATAATAATAATATTAATAATAATAATAATACTAATTATTATTATTATTATTATTATTATTATTATTATTATTATTATTATTATTATTATCATCATCATCATCATCATATAGTTTAAAAGATTGTGATAATGATGTAAATGACGAAGATAATAAGAATAAAAATATTAGATACCAATGCATTCATGTAAATATGCTTTCAAGTATGCTTTCTTGCATTACTTCATGCACATGTGCTTCCCCTGTACATTGCACATTTCATTGCCGTCCCCAAGATATCCCATTGAATGTATCATGCAAATGTATTTGTCTTGGAATAAGCTTCTTTTGAGAAATTAATACCATTCATTCACATATTATTCAATATGTCGTTTATGAGAGTGAAGTTTGTCTATTGATGGCGTAATTTGCTTTGGAGAGACTTTATAAATATTGTTAAAAGATATTTATTGCCTTTTAACTTTCGTTGTATCGTGGGGGTTGTACCCAACATCGCCTCGCATTTAATCGATATCCTTTACACAGAGTTACTGTAAGTGCAGACACAACTATTTTATACTGTGTGTATATGTTCATAGGCATGCATGAATATGTGGTTTTATTTTATTTTTCTGTTTTAAATAGACTTATTCTTTTGTTTTTAATGCTTAATATTCGCTTTCTTTTCTTCTCAAACTTTTATGGTCATTGTCAATTAATATCTCCTTTCCTTTCTTTTTGACGTTTTATGATAGGAGTGTATAGCGTTAGCTCTGCTCCCATCCAAGTAACATCGGTGTCTGACAGTGTTGTGTCCTCTCCCCTTCTCTCTTTTTTTCTATATATTCATGATGTACGTGTTACATAATGTATTTATCATTCTTATTGCTGATGGATCAATTCTCCGTTGTCTCTTTTATTTTGTCATGAAAGACTATTTTGTCCTCTAAGTCAGAATGTGATTAAAGAACTTTGAGTTAGCATATATAGAGAACCCTTGATAAATCCCAGTAAGTCTTGTTTTTCTCCTAATATCTCATTGCTAAACCTTCTCTTCTTAAAATTATGTTCAAAATTAATATTATACAGCTATTGTTCCCAATAATATATGAAATTTCAACATAGAAGCATATGGCTGAAGAATCTTCAATGAAGATAAGGGTCATTTTCGGATGCCACAGTTATTACTTTTCTGGACAGTGACATTGGTTGTAAAGGGATCTTTATTATTCTTTGTATAATTACCTGAACTAATTTCTTCACCTATTTTCTAAGTAAATTTCCTTCAAAGATACTTCTTTGTATTAATTTCCGGCTTTAATGTGATCTAAATGCTCTAGATGTAATACGTTTTATGAATATATTCTACAGGTATTTTATTGGCTGATGTTTTGGAGTCGAGTGTCTGTATCATGTCTACTTTCCCAACGAAACATTTCGTAGCTTGCGGTGTTGCATTATGTAACCATAAGATTGTCTGGTATGATACGTGTGTTTCCCTCTCCAATATAAATATGTAACTCACTTTAGGTACAATTATTTCATGTCTGCCTCGAATGTTTCCTTTCTAGATAGAGGTATGTCAGCCTTTAATTTCACCTTTACACCTTCTTCTCATGTATTGACAAAATGTTTGGGCAGATTCAGTGAGTCAAGTTTGGATATTTTACCATTGTGTTATAAGTAACAACAATCCTTATCCTCATGTTTCTTAATATTTATCATTGTTTTCCGACTTTAATTCAGAATCCTGTGTTACTTTTTCGTATCCCATTCAGAATCCTATCGTACTTTGAAAGTTTTTGTACATCAATGTCTCTTTTATTGACGCTCTCTCTCTCTCTCTCTCTCTCTCTCTCTCTCTCTCTCTCTCTCTCTCTCTCTCTCTCTCTCTCTCTCTCTCTCTCTCTCTCTCTCTCTCTCTCTCTCTCTCTCTCTCTCTCTCTCTCTCTCTCTCTCTCAAGATTTCCGCATGTAGAGCTCGTCCGAGAGAGTCTTTGAAGTTTCTCAGTAGGACGTAGGCGAGTACGCAGTGAAAAAAATAGTTGCTAAGAGAAATTTAGTAAACTTTGAAATTGTAATTTATGCACATACACTGTGATAGGTAGGTAGATAGATAGATAGATAGATAGATAGATAGATAGATAGATAGATAGATAGATAGATAGATTGATAGATAGATAGATAGATAGATAGATAGATAAAAGAAAGAGGGAGCGAGACAAACAGACAGAGAGAGAGAGAAAGAAAGAGAATACAACGTACAACTTAACTATAATTGCAGAGTTAATAAATATGAATAAATTTAACGCAAACTAAAGTATGAAAACTATACATAAGCAATAAAATTTTTAACAACAATAAAAAAATTATAAATATATTGAATTTTACTTGTAAATTTGAATTACTTCTATTTAGAGAAGAAAGGAATAGTTCTTTTATGAATTATTGCTAGGGAGTGCCATTATTTTTTTTTTATTAGATGAGGTTGAAAATGGTCTGCTAACTGTGATTCTGTGACTTTCAACGTCAATAATTAGCGAGTCATTTAGTTTTAGCCTGCAACAAGGTGTGAGCTTGAACCACTGCAACCCTATTGCTACTACTATTTCTACTACTATCATCACCATTAATAATAATGATAATAATAAAAATTATAATAGTAATGACTACACGCATTTCAGAGTCTGTAGAGGAAGACACTGGAAAGTTCTGAGATCTCATCTTCATCTTTTCAATTTTTCAGCAAAGTGTAAAGTAAGACAAGAGTTTCCAAAGAGTGTTTTTGAGACTGTTATAAAATTCTCCTTCATTTCCATTTATGACCTTTTCAGGAGAGTTACCAAGTAGTAAATAAAACCAGAGGATATTCTGTTCATGCGGTATTACACACGTGGCCCTATTTCATTTTTATAGGATACTCCAATATGATATAGAGGAAACCATGAATTAAATTTTCTTCTCTCTCCTCTTCCTTCTCTTCTTCCTCTCCAAATGGAAGAGAACCGACCAACATACTACAGTCTTGGCGGAAGGTTAAGGAGTAAGTCTTTAGAAATTTGCTTCTATATTGTTATGCTAAAGTTCAGTGAACAAGTATATGTGTGCGAGTTCTGAATAGCTAATGTTCCGGTTTTATGTCACGGATTCCCTTTTCTACCAAGGGCTAGGACGGTTGCCTTTTTGCAAAGAACTTGAGCCACGGTATCTACTGGAGTTCTGAATAGCTAATAAGAAAAGATATATTTTTTCAATAAAATAACGTCAAGAATTTATGTTGAAAGCAGTTAAGTGTTTTCGAGAAAAGTACTGGGTCAAGCCAAGGGTTTCCAATGTGTCTTGTAGGTTTGTAATATATTTTAAAGTCCTGATAAGGTTTCACTGTAGAATTTTACATCTATATTGTAGCGATGAATCTCTTATATATATATATATATATATATATATATATATATATATATATATATATATATATATATATATATATATATATATATATATATATATATATATATATATATATATATATATATATATATATATATATATATATTATATATATATATATATATATATATATATATATATGCACAACCAGGGTTGTGATCTTTATATAGGCAGATACGCACACACACACACACACACACACACACATACATACCTATATATATCTCCTCCTCATTCTCCTGCGTGTCGTGATAGTCGACTTAATGGGGTGACGCAAGGGTATTGTGAATCCTCTTTCTTGTAATTCCCTCCCGCTGAGAGTCAAGGTTTTGTTTGAACTCGCCCACGTCTTTACAAAGCCGATTATGTTGCTTATATATATATATATATATATTATATATATATATATATATATATATATATATATTATATATATATATATATATATATATATATATATATATATAAACTCGTAAAATCTATCAACATCGTTTAATGTATTATCGTCATATATGATGAGATAAATGTTTTAGAATTATCATGAAGATTTTTCAAGATATTTTTTTCAATATTGAAAAAGTAAAAAATATTTATATACTCCAGAGGTATCGAGGAAAATTTATTACGCTCTCAAAGTTAAAAGTTATTTTAATGTTAAAAATGTCCACTTTGGAATAAACACGTAAAGCTTAATAATGAGCTGTGCTCTTTGTAATGTATTCAAGGGGTTTTGAGGCTTAATTTAGTTGTTTATATAATGATACATTCACCACTTTTTTTTATTATATTCATACTTGTTAATATATTCGTTTTATATTTTGAGTCCATTTGTCTTGACTTATGTACGCTATAAGAATTCAGGCTAGAATGCCATTCAACAATAGCTTCTTGCTTCATATGTATTTGTTTTACATGTTTGTTTATGAACTTAAGCTTATTTTTTGGTTTATTTTTGGTTTTTAAGTATATAATGAATTCTTTCTATACTTTCTCTTACTTTAAAAGTACTTGCTTGGGATGCCTCTTAGTTGTTTAAGAGTGTATGGAGGGAAGCATTTATACCTTTATATATTTAAATATATTTCTTAATAAGGTCGCCAGACAATTACACTATGAAACTGTTAATAATTTAGATTAACAGCTTAAGTAGAGTAGATCATTAGCTTTGGTAGTTTGATCTTATCCATTTTTAATGTGGATAACATATGTAACTCACTTTAGGTACAATTATTTCTTGTCTGCCTCTAATGTTTCCTTTATAGATAGAGGTATGTTAGCCTTTAAGTTCACCTTTACACCTTTTCATGTATTGACAAAATTGTTTGCCTTGATTAACCTATATGCCTGATTTACTTAGTATCACCTTTGTTTGCCTTAATTAACCTGTATGCCTGACAATCTTACTGTTAACTTTGGTTGCCATAATTAATTTAGATGCCTGATATACTTAGTGTCACCTTTGTTTGTCTTCATTAACTTGGATGCCTAAATATATTTCGTGCGTCCCTTGTTTGCCTTACCTGTATGAGACACCGTCTTTATATTCTTGAGGTTTTAGGATTAACTTCTTTTTATTTTAATATATTAATACTTCTTCATCCTCATCTACTTGCTTTTCGTCATCTTTTCCATATTCTTCTTTCCTTCCTTCTCCTCCAATAAAGCGAATCAACAACATTCAACATCTCCGGAGTCTTCCACAGTCATCTTTTTCAAAATTGTTGTACTGAAAATATCTGTAATAATATTTTTCTTCCCAAAAAATGGACGGTGGGAGGAATCGCTGGTATATGTGAGCGGAGATCGTTGTTAGGTAAATTGGATGGCCTCAAATATAGAGTTGCATCGGCTGGAAGGGGTGAGGGATTGTAGTGTAGGGACGTTGCCTATCCCTCCCCCTCCCCAAGGAGTAATGTCCATCTGTCTGTATACAAAAACCATAATCTCACATATAAGGGGGATGGCTGAGTCAAATCTAAACTTGACTCTTTGTGGGAGGAATATTCAAAGGAAGGGTTTCCCAGTCCCATCGTTCCACCTCATTTAGTAGACTTTTACGACAAATCAGGGAATGCGGATGAGGTATTCTTGTCCTCCCTTCAGAGGGAAGATGCAATGTACACACTGTTTCTCATTTAGAAATTAAACCTAAGAAGAATGAGTTACATCTCTCACATAACTTTATTCATTATTAGAGGGAATATTTGTTATCCGTATTATTTTCCTTCATTTTTATTTTCAAACAGCAAATCTTTGCTCCAAAATATTTCTCACTTTTTCTCGAAAAAAAAACTCAAATCAGTATGAAAAAAACCTGAAGATCATCATGTAAAATGCATGATATTGTGATTGAGAAAGAAAGGATCATGCAATATATATACTGCAGTGGAGTTTTTTTTCTCTCTTTCTCTCTCTCTGTCTATCTATCTATCGACCATTTGCGTCGTTCGCCAAGACGCCTAAGTGAGCTCTACTGTTATTTCTGATTTCTGAGGGTTCTACAGTAATGCTTGCTTCCACACCGTGCCGAGACTTATAGTAAGACACAGCTGTCATTTTAGTGTCAACAGTGATTTTGGTGGTATTTTTTGGACTTATGCTGTAGTTTTGAGAAAAGCTATCTGTCAGTGGTTACTCCCTCTACGTTCTGCTGCCTCGGACTCGTGCATGCGCAGTATGAAGTGTGTGACGTTATGGTCGCCTCTCTCTCGTTGATGTCACTCTAAGCTAGAGTTGCCACCTCACCAGGCACTATGGAATATTCGGGACCATCCTCCATGGCAGATATCGAGCCCGATCTCGCACAAGACCAGACAGTTCCTTGCACCGCCCTCTTCCTCCTGCTGTACCTTTGTTACCCCCTTCTGCTACCTCTTCGTCACTCCTGTCAGCTGCACTCTCGTCACTCCCATCTGCTGCCCCAGCGTTTGCTCCCCGGGCAGATTATGTCAAGCTGGGCTTCCAAGAAAACTCCTCCAGTGAAGTACAGCTCCGTTGGCTTACTGATGTCACCAAAACATTTTGTCTCAATCGGGAGCTGGCTGAGGTGAAAATGTCTTCTGTTACATCATGCTTTGTCTACATCTCGAGGCGTTGCAAGGACATCATTGACAGGGTCTCGAATGGTGATTTTCTTTCTCTACGGTGTGATGTTCAGAACTTGATTAAGCGGCCCCGTAAGTTCCCAACATACCTCGCTTTATTAAGGAGCCTATCAACTGTATTGTCATCACCTGGAGTCTCCCTAAACCACCTCCACCTGTCGTCGAGTTTTCCTTTCTCCATTGCCTCCCTTCCTGTGAACTGCGCAGGATGAAGGACGAGCAGCCTTGGTGTTTTAATTGCTGGGGAATTGGCCATATCTCATGCTATTGTTCTCCTTTTGCCAGATGTGCGTAGTGTGCTGCTGGCCATGATACACGTTCCTGCCCGCACCATTTTCCTGCTTCACCTGTTGCAGCTGCTGCTTGTGATACTGCTTCGGGATCCACGTCTCAGCCTCGGCCAGACACCTCGCAGTGGAAGTGTGTTCGGTGCAACAGACTGTGGTCAATGTCTGGCATAGCTGTGCTAGACGGTCTCGTGCCACACTACCTGAGTGTGCTCTACCACCCCCACCACCACCTGTCGCTGCACCTTCCTCTCTACGTCCTACTGAATCTGCTGACATCATTGCTTTCCGTAAGGCTGTTGCTACCCTTGAGTCCCGATGTACAGCTCTCACAGCTCGTTTTGATACCATAGGCGACCGCATTAACAGTATGGTCACCCAGCAAGCTACAACGGAAAGGACTCTAGCAAGTTTGGTTGAGTCTCATCATGTTATCGCCACCATCATGACTCTCACTGAGAAGCTTAATAAGGTCGCTTCCCACCTTGAGAAGTTGACTGATTTGCAGCCCAGGTCTTCCTCATCACATGCTCCGTCTGACAGTGCCCTGCCCACTTCTGCCCTCCGCAAAAGTAAGAGTAAGATTCGCTAGTCACATACGATTTCATGCTATCTTTTGGAATGCCTTTAGAATTAGACACTCTTCCAAACTCACTGCACTTAGAGCCTATGTTTATCATTATCATCCATAAGTCATCTTCATACAAGAGGCTTTTCCTGGTGGTGCTCCACCAGGGGAGGAGGCTCCTTTGCTCACAGGGTGTGTTTTATATGTGCCCTATACCAGAAGAGGACTCATTACCTACATTCATTCCTCCATACCTCACACACTCATTGATTCTTCTGCACAAGTTGATATGACCTTTCAGCTTTTTTAAATCACTGTCGGGAATGGTACTCTTCGGTTGTGCAATGTCTACCCTGCCCCCGGTGTGATTAATCTACCACCCCTTCCAATACCTACAGACAGTGGAATGATTTACATGGGGGATTTTAACCCCAGAGACCCTGCCCTTGGTGACACATCTCCCACTCCCAACCGAAGTGGTAAGTCTCCGCTCGACTACAACCGCTGCTACCGCTTCACGCACTGGGATACTGGTGGTGCCACACACGCTCATGGTGGTACTGTAGATCACATTCTCACAGCTGGCCTTGTGGTACCTAATGTCTCCTGCTCTTCTATCTCTTCTCTCTTCTCAGACCATGTTGCCCTTAGCCTGAAATACTCCACGCCGCATCCCCGCACCCGCATCTCTATCCCTCCCAAGTACTTCCCCACATATATTTCATTTATATCTCACCTTCTTCCCACTTTTGATCTCCTTTCTCCTGACAGCTTATACAACTCCCTGGTGAATTCTAAACATGACTTCTACACACATTATGTTCTCAGACCACACATTTAGTGTCACCCTGATGCCCATTCCTGGACTCTGGATCAGCGTATTGCCCAGTCAGAAAGGACAGCAGTGGATGCTGGACTCTCCTTTCAAGGACAGTCCACGCCTGACCACCTGAACCAATGTTAGTTGGCGAGGGATGATCTGGTTGCCCTGCAGAAATTCATGTACACGGAGTCTTGGCAGAAATTTGCAGATAGTATTAACCATCATACTAGCGCTGGGACTATGTGGCATCTTATAAGGAAGGCTGCCAAGAAGAAAACCACCTGTGCTCTACACCACAGTCCTCTTGAGTATGCTCAGGATCTCATTACTACATTGTCAGCTCAGTCACAATCTTGCAACCTTCCTGGGAACGTTCAAGAGGCTCTCTCCTCCCGCTGCAGTGTTCATAACCTCCACCTGATGGGTGCAGTACTACAGACAGATGAGGAGGATGACGTCCCATTCACAGAGAATGTGCTACGATGTGCTCTTGCTAGGATTAAGGTTACTACCCCTTGTGAAGATGGTCTTACATATCAAGTTATTTGTCTTCTTCAGAAAGTACCTGGTAATCCCCTACTGCAGCCCTTCAATCTTTGCTTTCGCTTGGGGCATGTGCCCTCTGCCTGCACCAGAAGCCTTACTATTCTTATACCAAAACTGGAACTGACAAATTTAGGCCTATCTCCCTCACCTCCTGTTTCAGCAAAGTGTTTGAACGCATCATTCTTGCCCTACTCATGCACCGTCTACAGGATAAGCTCTCTCCCAATCTTTATGGTTTCCTCCCACAACGGAGCACACATCACTGCCTCACTGAACTCTACGCCCACCTTTCCTCCACCAGCGTGGTCGCCTTCCTAGACCTCAAATCTGCCTTCGATATAGCAACAGGGAAATTTTTCTTGACCAGCTGGTGGACTTTGGTGTTCGGGGGAACATACTGAGATGGATACGGGGATATCTCTGCAACAGAACGTCACTTGTCCTTTTTAAAGGGTTGTACAGCTCCAATAAATGATCTGAACTGGGCACTCCACAGGGGAGTGTGCTAAGTCCCTTTCTATTCAATATCCTTATGCATCATCTACTCTCCCTCCTTCCTGTCATCCAACACCTCATGACCTTCAGCACATGCTCCATGATTTTTACTTGTCTGCTACCTCCTGTGGCCTTATTGTCTCCCCCCAAAAAGCAGGATTTTTACTTCACACAACTGCAGAGCACTGCCCACATTCACCATGGGTGGTAATGTCATCCCTCACGGCACACAGTACACATATTTAGGTGCACCAGTCCGGATTGCCCCAGCTATAACTGCACGTCAACGAATTCACCCCTTCGTGAAGAGCCTTCTTGACCATCTGAAGCCCTCCTTTGCCCCTATCAAGTGGCTTGCCAATAATGCTGCAGGGTGTCTCCATTCCAGTGGCGAGGACCCTCTACATCCTACTCCTTCGGTCAGTGGTCGACTATCTGTCCCCTCCTTGTGTCAACTTCCTAGACCAGCGCTCGAGCCACTTGAAAAGCTCCAGAATCGAGTCATGAGATTTATCTTGGGATATTCTCTCTCTACGTGTATTGTGAATATGCAGTTGGAGCTCAACTTGCCCCCTCTTGGGGAGATGATTTATGCCAATGCTCCCTATTTCACTGTTATGTGTCTTCACAGCCCCCATCTTGCTCCGTACTTCTCTGCTGTCATGAGAACATCACTGGGTCCAGACACACCCAGGCTCCCACTTCGAGCAGGAGGTCATAACCTTGTCAGAGTGGTGAGTGACATTCTCCGTGGCCTTGACATCAGCCAACCTGTGCAGGCGGCTGTCTCAGATTTACCACCCTGGTGTGTTCCCCTCCTCGCTGTCACATTTACACCGACCTCGAAAGATGTATATCCCCCCTGCAGAAGCAGTTACCTTTGGAGACTATCGCTGATGTGTCCACGTCTGTCCCTGCAGCGCACCACATCTACGTTGATGGTTCTTATCAAGCAGATGAAAGGGCGGCATGTGCTGTGTTTTCCCCCACCATGGAGCCACCTGTGCCGGATGGTTCATGGATCGGCCGTAGACTACCCACCTCATCGAGTTCCACCTACTGTGAACTGAATGCCATCTTTGATGCCATTGTCATAGATTTTGATTGTCATAGATTTTATTGTCATATATTTAGAATACATACATGAATAAATATATACATTATATTCAGAGGCACTAGCCTGCTGAGCAAGAGCTCCTTGGCAGGCAGTTTAATATACATTTCGCATAATTTAAAGTATGACGGCAATAGTTAACAAAAGCTCCAATATAGCAATCTCATGCTTATCTTGTAATAAAACAACACAGTAGCCTGACCTTAACCTGGACTTAATGATACACAATACTGTATTAATTATTAATCAACAGCTGCTAGATTTTGCCTAGTAAAGAAATGCTGTTTGAGTTTCTTTTTAAATAAAGTTGTGCCAGTTATTGTTTTTAAATCTTCTGGTAATGCATTCCAACATTTTGGGCCAAAACAGTGAATAGAAAATTTGTACAAGGTTGTTCTCGGCTGTGGACAAATCAAATTTATATTGTTACCTCTGGTTCCATGGTTGTGTTGAATAAATCTAAATAATTTTCTGTTATCATTAGCATCATTATGTATAATAATAAGACAGAAATATTGTATCAAGTAATTAAATTTAAGCAAGTTTAGCTCCTTGAATAAAGAGGAAGTTGAGTCATATTTTCCACTATATGTAATAGTTCTGATCAGTCTTTTCTGAGTTACAAATACATCCCTTACAATTGACGGCCAAGTACAAGCCCAGATGGACAAACAGTATATAATATGAGGATAACACAGGGAATAGTATATGCTTTTTAAGGCCTCATTTGTCAGGTCATGGCGAATTTTATGCAAAATTCCACACGTCTTGGACAGTTTTGAGCAGACAGAGTGAATATGATATTTCCAACTTAAATTTTCATCAATAATTACTCCCAAAAATTTCTTGCAAGCAACTCTTTTAACTTCATACCCATTCATATTAACTTGACCAATATTGTGTACTACAGATCTATTTTGGAATAAGATATAGTCAGTTTTGGAAACATTTAGCTTTAATTTATTAACAGAGACCCAGTTGTTAATTTTTCCTAGTTCACTATTTAAAACAGAATGCAGGTGGTCAAGGTTATTATCATGCAAGAGAAGGTTGGTGTCATCTGCATAAAGAATATATTTGAATTTATTACTAGCATTGGAAATATCATTTATATAAACTAAAAATAACAATGGGCCCAGTATTGCAACGAAACGGTGGTTCATATTGCCAAGGCGGCCTGTATGCTGGATGGGCATGCTGTGGATGCCGAGCTTTCCCTCCGATGCCTTCAAAACATCATCTATTCAGCTGGGTTTGCCATGATGATACGGCGCAGGGACGTGGAGAGGGCCAATAGTGTGTCCATACAGCACCATGACCACTTTCTTCACTGTCGCTGCAAGTATCGCAGACGCGGGTTAATGGTGCGGAAACATAATGTCATTAGTGCTCGGCTCAGGATGGGGTATCGGCCTTTATGGCAGGTCTCCCAATCTCTAGATATGCCACAGTACACCTCCTGTAAACTATGCAACCGTCCTAATGCTAACACTCTTGACCACTATTGTCTTCAGTGCCCCACAGTGAGAGATGTTTTTACCACGAGGTCAAAACTTAATTTAGATCTGCACATTCTTGCTTCATGAATACAACCTTGATGTTATTCTTACTCGTTATCCTCACTTTGGTGGCCAGTAATTATATTGTATTGTATATTTTATTGTATATTATATTGTATATTTTCTTAGTATGTTTCTGTACAATGCCGGCTTGTTTTTTGTTTATAAATGTGTTTGTGTATGTTCTATGCTTTTCTGAGCTTTTCTTTTTTATATACTGTACTTTGTGTAGCCATACTGTGGGTTGTGTGTTAGTGTGTAGCAATGTTTTATCAATGTGTACACCTCCCTGTAAACTATGTACTACTTTTAGTTGTGTGTCCATATGAAGCGTTATGTTGTCATTGAGTTTTTTTGTGTCCATGTAATGTCTGACGCCCTGGCGCAATAAATTAATGAAATAAAAAATAATATCTATCTAGCTATATATATATATATATATATATATATATATATATATATATATATATATATATATATATATATATATATATAAGTACCCTACCAAACTATTTTTTCTTTTTAAACTATAAAAAAAATTTGTTATCTTTAGATTTAAGATTATATCAAGCAGTTATCATGACGAAAGTACATTGTGTTTTATAGAAATATTAAAGAGGAAGAGAAAAGTAATTGATTCCATGACACTCTTGAATATTATTTACAAAGATAATACATAAAAGAACAAAGGAAGGGTACAAAGAACATTCCAAATGCAATATATAGTAACTCCCTCTCGACATTCTAGTGGAAAATATCAAAGAAATGTGACCTGAGAGACATTACAATCCTCTCTGCATAGAGAATGTTTCAGGAAAAATTGCCACCCTAAGGCCACTTTCACACCAAAGTGGCACATCGCACGTGGCATGCCACGTGCGATGCATTTCTTTGATATTTTCCACCAGAATGTCTCGAGGGAGTCACTATTTATTGCATTTGGAGTGTTCTTTGTGCCTTTCCTTAGTTATTTTATGTAATATCTTTATCTGCCTTAAGGAGAGCAAAAGGAAACGGCAAATGGTACATACAAGGGTAGACATATAAAACAAAGAATGGAAAAGGATGCAAATGCCATTTTGTTTTTCAAGATAAAGTTAAAATTGGAAATGTCTGTCTTCGGAAACACGTTATTTATTTCTGGCAGAAAATCTGATGGTTTTTGTAACGAGACTGCAAAATTTCCAACAAACATAAAAGTGCATCGACACAGTCATATATGCATCTTCATACCCAAATACTTCCCTCTTGATATTGGAAAAAAGGTCCTTGTAATTTTAAAACCAAACACCGTTATTGGTATAACCCACGAGGTGATGAAAAATTCTAACAGACTCGTTGCAAATATAAACTGATAACTGTTATTATAAGTAATGTAGAAATTAGTACCTGTCGGAGTCTCTAGAAACTACGTTCCTTCACTCGGGAAAGGCCTAACGTGACACAGTATTGCAAGTGCTAGGTGAAAGCACTCTTTGCGCACAAATATTGGTACTATCTATTTAGCTGGGGCTTATTTGCTTATTTATTAAAGATCAAAATGAAAAACGACATGAACTGAACAGATATACTGGTTAACTGATTTATTGCTAAACCACCAAAAACTGTAGAAATATGATATGAAAAATACTTTTAAGGACCCTTACTAGTCAATTTTTTTCAGAAAAAAAAGGAAACTCAAAAGTGCATTCTGTTCCTATTTGGAATAAGAAATCGAGAGAATTTCATTTCAGCAGTTTAGGAAATACTATTTAAAAAGAAAAAAAAAAAGAGGCCGCTGTAAAGGCTATATCCACAGATCATCACATATTGTATTTTTGCAGCTTTGCGAGGCTGAAGTTTTCGATTATAGTTTGTTTTGAGCCGGCATGGGATTTTTTTTTCTGTTTACTCTTTGAATAACTAGTATGGCAAAACATTTTTCACATTCCTTTTTTCTTTTCAATCCTTCCGACATTATTTTGATAAAACTGTTTGGGTCAATCGCATCCCACGACAAGTAACAGGAGTAAATATCATTTGAGATTTTCAAGTAGGCTAAAAGCTGATTTGCTGAATGACAACAATTTACAATTAAGCTCCAACTGCAGTAATCTGTTATGAAATTGGCAGCAATAATTGTTTTTCATATGTTCTTATTTATTTTACTATGTATTTAAATGTACATTATGTATTAAACTTTTTACATATGTTAATTAGAACTTATCTACCAGCTTAATATGCTAGAGTTTTCTGTCAATGAGTAATGGTACTCTTACATACCATATAAGGCAGCCTAGCCTTTGAATAATACGTTAGCTTCTTAAAATAGCCTAGCTACTATATCATCGTAATATTTTTAGTTTGGATTTATCAAGCATCACATTTATTACATTTTCGGTATAGTTTAATAACGCGATTTACATAAATCATCATAGTTTAATCAGATCTTAAATTTTAATAGGACAGTAACTGAAAATAAAGGAAGGCTGCCGGAAGATCATAATGGTAATATTTCCGAAAGAGACGAGGTCATATTTTGCCCTCATAAAACATTCTTATGTCCTTGAAACGGTAAAGGTATCTTAAATCTCATGTAGATGTCTTTGAAATGCCAATCTCTCACTAATCTTGGCCAAGAAATGAGGGGAGGGCTCTAGGGTATGGTAATACGCTGAAGGAAATTTCATTAGTTTTAGATTTCA
Organism: Halocaridina rubra; assembly: GCA_037179515.1. NCBI lineage: Eukaryota > Metazoa > Arthropoda > Malacostraca > Decapoda > Atyidae > Halocaridina > Halocaridina rubra. The sequence continues at coordinate 12,455 of JAXCGZ010010519.1, read as the reverse complement.
ATTAGAAATCAAGAGTGATTAAGTGTATGCTCTCTCTCTCTCTCTCTCTCTCTCCTCTCTCTCTCTCTCTCCTCTCTCTCTCTCTCTCTCTCTCTCTCTCTCTCTCTCTCTCTCTCATTTATACAAATTATTTTTGGTCCAAACAGTATCACCAGAATGTCATTGTTTGCCGTTTTATATAGCACTTTTTATCTCCATTCGGATGGGGGTGGACACAGACAGATTTGAGCTGGGGAATTAGGGCTGGATGCCACTGCCAGAGTCGAGTCCTCTAAACGCAGTATTACTAGAATTATTTGATATATGCGTTTTATTGGACTGTCTTATTGCGAATGATGGGTTGTTATGGAGTCTCATAATTTACCTAATTATCTCACCATCTTTATTATTTCCACAGATTGGTATGACCTACCATTTTAATGTATCCCAAAGCGAACTGATTCCTTGTGTACTGATTTTCGAGACGCTTAATGAAACTAAGCAATCAGAGTTGTTTTGATTTCCCCGTTATTTTCCGAGCTCCACAGTGCAACATTGCCATTGTGATAGAAGCATCTTTCACTCCATGATAAGGAATGTTGAGAGTTGCAATTTAAAGCTGTTTTAGATCTTATATTTTAAGTGAAATGGATCATATACTGTATTAAAGTAAGAAGGCTATATATACGTATGTGTGTGTACGTATGTTTGTGTTGATATTTTGTATCAAGACCATCTCACATAGAGATATATATGTAATAATAATAATGATGATGATGAAATAGGAGAAATAAAATATATGATCCCAGAAAGAACGTGGCTCCTTTTGACAAAAGTTTGGTACGTTGTGGCAGGTTTAATATTCGAACTTTGATGACCGGAACAGTTGACTGGCGGATTGCCTCTCTTCATTTGACTTCTGATCTTTTCCCCCGCCCCTCTCCTCTTTCCATGAGGCAGTGTCACCGTTTCTTGGGAAGTGGAGCTAGGGATGAATGAGGAATGGTATTGTCAATCAAGATTTCGGGGGAAAGTGACAGGTTCAAGCATAGAGTGCCCTGCAATTTTTTTTCTTTCTTTCTTTTTAAGGTTCCAGATGTAGTGTTGAAGACACATTCTCTGTGTGTCTCCCTCTCACTTCAAGTAGTCTTGTGTCACTTATCATCCGTTTGCAGTTACATCTGACACCCTGAGTTAATTATTGTTATTATTATTATTATTATTAGTAGTAGTAGTAGTAGTAGTAGTAGTAGTAGTAGTAGTAGTAATAGTAATGTCGTGGGATTTTCATCCCACTATTTGACACCAATTATCGTGGTGTTCTTCTCTCTTGGTAGCGTGGTTGGTGATAACAGATAAGCATCTTTTTTATATGTGTTTATTTCTAGATTAACAATTATTTCCTCAGAACTCCCATCACTATATAGTTTCTGTCACTATCAATTCCAGAGACCCACTCCCAGGGGGGAGGCTGCTAAGCTGTGGACGTGACGTCTGCCCCTGACAAGGTCTGAACTCTCACTGACTGGGTTCTCTTGTGCTGCTCATTGTGGTCGGTGGGTATCGAGCGCGTCACTGCCACCCAGCACTTATAGGCATCTCTGAAATGCCTTGTGAGGTTATAGGCATCTATAATTGCCTAACGACAGTAGTAGTAGAAGTAGTAACGTTTGTTGTTATGACATTATAGTAATGTTTGCTTATTTATGAATGAAGTTCGGGTAATATCATATAACATCTGTGTTTTTGGAATGTAACCTGGGCCATAAGTAATTAGATATTGTCATGGGAGAACTGCAAACTAATTTACTTTAAATAGGTCCAATATATTGCAGTTGTCTCACTTAATGCATATTTCACTGTTTGTTCTTTTCTGTTAATGTTTTACTCATGCCGATGCGTAATGCGTTTTTGGAAAGAAACATAAAAAAGTAATATGCTGTTTAAATGTTGACCAACTCTGCTGACGTCAGACTTGTTTGCCGAAAAAATAATTTTTGCCATCTGTACAGAATGCTAATACTTCAGAAAAAGATATATATATATATATATATATATATATATATATATATATATATATATATATATATATATATATATATATATATATATATATATATATATATATATATATACACACATACACACAAGGTGTTTGAAGAAATATGATACGCAAATGAAATTGAGCAATCTTAATGTTGAGCAACATAACATTTATTTCTACTTTCGAGCATCATAACGTTTATTCCTACTGTCAGGCCATTAAGGGCTGAACGAGCTGCAGCTTGTAGGGTTTTATAAGCAAGCGTTTCTTCAGAACACCCCAAGTTTTTTGGTGCTATATGCAAATCTCCATTACATTTGTTGCCTCTTTAGGAAATACTCACAATTGCACTTCGCGGTCTTGTTCGACTCTGTTCGAGTATACTTCAACACACAAAAGACTTTTCTTTTCCAGTGCATGGCATATTTATAT
>JAXCGZ010010519.1:0-5000 GCA_037179515.1 Halocaridina rubra | reverse complement strand
TGAATAAGTTATAGTCATATACATGGACTACTTCTTCTCCTTATATGTACGCAGTTCTGGAACACTAGTCCAAAATGACCGTCCCGTGAACTGGTACTGAAAACACATATATCCCGAACTCTATTCTCCAGCTCTGTTCTCAGAAGGCTTTGGGATCTGCATCTAGGCTTTCACTGTTATGCCTGTAGTAGTAAAATACTCGCGCATCCTGGGTAGAAGCTTTGGCACTCTTAGGCCGCTTTCACACCAAAGTCACACATGGCACATGGGACGTGCCATGCCACTTCTGTGTGAAAGGTTTCATATATTCCCATATGTTCGTTTTCAACTGGCGTGCCACGTGCGACGTGCTACATTGGTGTGATAACGGCCTTAAGGGACTCCTTTTAATAAATTATCTTTGGGTTACACCTCGGAATCGCATCGCAGCCTGGATATTGTTGTCTCATTAAAGTAAATAGCGTTCGGTATTTATCATATGAAGTGGAGGCCGTGGGAGATCTATAGTAGAATGCGCGAGTAGGAAAGTGACGAACTTGACAAACAGCATGTTCGATCCCGCCACGGGACGTTAGGAAGGGCATTCAGCTATAATTCCTTATCTCCATCTTGTCTTGTGATGGGGGAATGATTGTAACAAAGTAAACGAATTAAATTCTTACAGTGTGGCAGTATACATCTTTCTGATAAGTAGGTTGAATTTTTATGTTTATAAGATATTTGTTATTTAGGAGTACTTAATTTTTAACCTGAATAATTTTTGCTAGGCAAAGAGTATTCCCAGTAAGGGATTTATATTACAGAAATACATAAATATGCTCGGCAACACTCTGTAAAAGCAAACTGAATTACAATTTCAACAAATATAAGCATTATATATGTTTTGTAATTTCTGAGGGTTGGATTGTCTCTCTTAAAGTAGATATAGTTACTTAAGGGATAAATTCTCGAATCTTAAACTAGAGAAATATAAAAATTAACTTGACAGTTACTCCCACTGATTGAGCAGAAAAACATGAAAAATATCATATAATATTTAGGAATGCATAATATGCTACATGACTTGAGTATATGTGTGGAGATTTGTAGCTTGCGGATTGGTCGGTGCAACGACTACTTCTTCCCATCTACCCCCAGACTCTGGATCTCTCTTCCCCATTCTGTCTATCCTAATTCTTATGACCTTTCTTTCTTCAAAAAGCATATCTATCGTCATCTCAGGGCCTAGTCCTTCATATTTCTGGGTCCTCTGTACTTTGACTGTTTTTTCTGTCTGTCATTTTCCTTTGTGTGACATTACCTCATCTCTGCCTTGCCCTTAGCCTTTTTCTTTTCCTTTATCTTGGTGTTTTCTCCTGCCCGGGCCTTTGTTAATGAGGGCAGTATCTGCCTGTCCCGGTGTCACACTCATATATATATATATATATATATATATATATATATATATATATATATATATATATATATATATATATATATATATATATATATATATATATATATATATATATATATATATATATATATATATATATATATATATATATATATATATATATATATATATATATATATATATATATATATATATATATATTATATATATATATATATATATATATATATATATATATATATATATATAAATATATATATGTGGTGTGTGTGTGTGTGTGTGTGTGTGTGTGTGTGTGTGTGTGTGTGTGTGTGTGTGTGTGTGTGTGTGTGTGTGTGTGTGTGTAATGTGAACATTGATGACAAGGAACAATAAATGAGGCTGGATAGAAGGTTTTCATATTTATTATCCAATACCTTTCAACAGTGCTTTTGAACATCTGTGATCATCTTCAGTGTGTATACCTATAAGTGATAATATATTATCAACAAGTTAATAATAATAATAACAACAAGAACGATAAAGATATATGCAAGATTATAAACGGAAACTGAATGAGTAATGTAAGTAATGTTAAACAAGTCACAGACAGACGAACATGTAGGAAAAATCATGGAAATTAAATAGTAATATTAACAACAAACATTAACAGTATTTTACATATAGAATATGCTATATAAATCCTTTACAAAAATATAAGGCTTCCGGATAGTATTCATATATAGATTCCACTCGGAACGCTGCTGTTTTATAGTCGTAGCTTCATGTATTTCTAGTTCTGAAGTACTACTTAATCATTTGATTACTTAAAAATTTCCAAAGAATATTGGATGCAACGTAATGTTTTACTGATAATTTATTCCTGACGTTTAGGGGATACTTCCTGGAGAACAACTTCTTACTGGTAGTTCAGTGTTCTAAACAACGTTGAATTAAGATGCCGTTATAGTCTTCTCTACATTGGTAGGGTTACAGTTGCTATAACGACACTGATAGACGATTGAGGACTCCAGCTCTTATGTCTTTTGTCTTTTATCTAAGAATTTTATGAGTGTGACACCGGGACAGGCAAGAAAATTACCCTCATCGATAAAGGCCCGGGCACGAAGGAAACATGAAGACATTGGAAAAGTAAATGTTAAGGACAAGGCATATATGAGGTAATATTGCACAATAAATAGGAAAAAAAACAGGCTGGAAGAATAGTCGAAGCACTGAGGATCTAGAGATATGGCAGGAATAGGCCCTGAGATGACGACAGATCCGTTTTGAAAGAAGATAGGTTATAAGAATTAGGAAAGACAGAAGAAGGAGGAGAGTTCCAGAATCTGAAAGTAGATGGGAAGAAGCAGTCCCTGCACCGACCAATTCGCGAGCTACAAATCTCCACACAGTACCTGTGAGACGAGGCCGCTTGGCGAGTCGATAGCAGTCATTAAAATATTACTTAATCCCTTCTTATCAGTCTGTCTTATTTTACAATACTTTTAGTTACTTTTCGACCCATCTTATTTCCGTATTCAATCCTGAACTGATATTTGTCATTGCTGTTGTTATTATATTATTATATTATTTTTTTTATGCTTGTGACACCAGGACGGACAGAAAAAAAAATAAATCTGCCCTCATTGGGCCTGGGCACGAAGAAAACAAAGAGTAAAGAGTAAGAGATGGCAAGTATTGTAACTTGTCAGATGTGAAAGGATAGTAAGAGATTTGTAATGAATATCCAAAAATATTCGGTGTTGATGTAGGCATTGGAAAAGAATCGTAACTGAAGGAAGACTTAAATAAACATCGACTTGTGCTGGACAATCCTATTTAAATCCAGAACACCTATCAATTGTAGTATTACAACGGGTAGATTACTATAGATTCACATGCCCTTCTGCATTGCGCAGAGCACCGTATTTGATCATGTGCACCCTCAGAGCATCTTCCCTTCTTCGTGAATCGATATATAATTTTTCATTTATAAGAATTCATTCAGATGAACACAGGTAGTGATGAAATGTATTGCTTAATGGCATTGAGTAATAAATATGAAATCCTTCAACAAACTCTCATTTATTACGTCCTTGGCATCAATTTTTTACGTCATTTTTATACACACCATTGACGTCAACACACAGAACGTATCTTCAATTTGCTTAAACAAATGCAAAAACTGGCTCTCTCTCTCTCTCTCTCTCTCTCTCTCTCTCTCCTCTCCTCCTCCTCTCTCTCTCTCTCTCTCTCTCTCTCTCTCTCTCTCTCTCTCTCTCTCTCTCTCTCGCTCTCTCTCTCTCTCTCTCTCTCTCTCTCTCTCTCTCTCTCTCTCACACACACACACACACACACACACACACACACACACACACACACACACACACACACACACACACACACACATTCATCCCATAGCAATTTGACAACATATATCAAGTCCAATGAGAGAACTGATGACGTAATACATTGGAAGGGAAAACCCTCATCATGGTGAGATATAAATTTGGGAGAGATATTTTCTTATGCGTTATATCCCTGGATAGGAAGCATGTAACAATTTTTTCCCAAAGTTTGCTATATTACGCCCATAAATTAACTCTCAGAGCTGCTCAGATAACTAGCTTGTAAACTGCTTTGACATATTCTTTCATATTTATATGAACATTGTCAGTATTCCAAAATTTATCCTGTAATTTAATACTCCAAGATGTGTTCAGAGAATGTTCAACGATACTTTATGGCACTAACGGAAGACGTTAGCCAAACAGCAGAAACGTTTGTTCTTCAGCTTTGCAATGTAAGTATCAAACAGTGTTGAAATTAATACCTCCAGAAAATGGGACGGCCATACCCACCTATATTACTGCATTTCCCTTTATATTGCTAAACTAGCAAACTCCTGACCTCAAGGAGGTATGGCACTTCTGGTAAAGAACTCATCAACCTACCAATATCCAATAACTTAAAGCAGCAATAACTTCGGAGTCATCTTGGAGAAATATTATATTTATCTGAAATTCTTATAATGTCTGAACTGAATATCTACTCAGCATGCGCTCCCCTCATCTTACTGGATTAGAAGAAAATGTTTCTAATCAAATTGTTCTCCCCTCATCTTGATGGATTAAAAGCATGGGTTTCCATCAGTCTTAAGAAATATTATCCTTACCCTCGACAAACGCAACAGAGAAAAGAAAAAATTGTGTTGAACCTTTTTTTTTTTGGTGAAGAGAGAAGCTTTTTTTATCATCAAGGAAATATGATGGCTGTTGTCATACGATTTGTCTTTCAAGAAGGTTAGAGAATGACTAACCATGTTACCATTGGTGAATATTGATGCGTCTGCCAGCGGATGCGCAGTTATATATAAACTAATGCCACTTGACAAAGGAAGAATATGTTTCTTCATATATCTCCCATCCACTCCTCTTCCTCTTTTTTTCTTTTCCTCTTACTCTCCTTTTTCATCTACTCTTGTAATTCCCCCCCCTTTGGCCTCCTATTCAGAGCTGACTTGGAAGGATTAGTTCTAATTGTCATATAGAGAGGCGAGGCATTAATTAATTAGATACTAGATTTCCCTTGGCATCCTTTCACACATTGAGAAATTCCATAT
>JAXCGZ010010518.1:15000-25000 GCA_037179515.1 Halocaridina rubra | reverse complement strand
ACATTACATATATACATAGCAGTAAAATACACTCAAATGCATGCACACACATACATTACAATACACACATAAAAGCACATAGACATGCATTCATAATACACGCATATAAACACAAAGTGCATGTACATACATTCATGCACACATACATATATGCATGCATACATACATCACGCGCACACACACACACACACACACATAGTCATGCTGCCCAGCCCCTGACATATAATTGCAACAGTGATGTTTTCATCCGCTAAAAACACTCGTGTTTTTTACGTGTTTCTCGCAAGCATGTTTTTTTTTTCTTTTTTTACTTTTTTGCGAGATCAAAATAACACTTTACATGGGACTAGGGTCTCTCTCTCTCTCTCTCTCTCTCTCTCTCTCTCTCTCTCTCTCTCTCTCTCTCTCTCTCTCTCTCTCTCTCTCTCTCTCTCTCTCTCTCTCTCGCTCTCTTCCATGCGATCACATTTCACAAGAGTATTTAAATTTTTGCACTGCAAAAAAAAATATTATTATTATTTATTTTATTATTATTATTATTATTATTATTATTATTATTATTATTATTATTATTATTATTATTATTATTATTATTATTATTATCATTATTATTATTATTATTATTATTGTTGTTGTTATTTGATGATATATATAAATATATATATATATATATATATATATATATATAGATGGATGGATATATAGATAGACAGATACATAATAAGACAGATAAATAAAAGACACATGTACATACGTACAGAGAGAATAGAAATTTATGAAAATGTGAAAAATCAACCGTTCTCTCTCTCTCTCTCTCTCTCTCTCTCTCTCTCTCTCTCTCTCTCTCTCTCTCTCTCTCTCTCTCTCTCTCTCTCTCTCTCTCTCTCTCTCTCTCTCTCTCTCTCTCCTCTCTCTCTCTCTCTCTCTCTCTCTCTCTAATTCCATCTATTTCTTTAATGATATGCGACACTTTTTTCTCTTTCATTATTGTTTTTTTAATTATAAGTAAAAAGGTTTTTTTTCAATGTTTTTCTCTTTATTCTTTAGGGTCTAAAAACACAAAATTAAAAGTTTGTTCGTATATACATAGCCTCTTTCCCCCCTGTTAGGGGGTGGCCGAGCCAAGGAACACGCATTCCCGCCACTTTCCACACATACCTCAACTACTTCTCTTTGGAAACAAGACCACCTCCGTGTTCTCCTGCGTGTCGTGAAAATCGACTACATTGGGAGGAACGGGGGATTGGGAATTCCCTCCTCTGTGCTGTATTCCTACAAGTAGCCAGGTGACTAAAAGGGATAAGGGAACCCAGAAATTACTAGACAACGAAGAACTTTACATTAGAATTAACCAAATTGAATTAAATTAAATTAAATTAAATTTTTATTTCTAGACGAAAATTCAAAGGCTACAAAAATCACAAAATTTTTTCATATTTCTTTAAATGTGAAGTAGATATTCCTCTACCTCCTGTAGTTCACTCTCTATCTCTCTTAATATTCACTTTCTTCTTTCTTTTTCTTGGGACATATGGCAAGAATACCTCTCCCATCTTCTCCTGCGTATCGTAAAATTCGACTGAATGGGGTGGAGTGAGAGGAAATGGAATCATGTCATTTAACTATCCATTTTTTTCTTTTTCTTTGGGGTTGGGACACGAATACCACCTTCATATTCCCCTGCGTATCGTAAAATTCGACTACATGGGGCGGAGGAAGATGATTTCTAATTACCTCCTTTGTATCTTCCTACCACAAAAAGCTTAGTCATGCGAGGGGGATCTGGTAGGAAAACTTTAACCAGAACCCTAGAAAAAGCGTCTGTGCTTGGACTTGGCTACTCCCTTACAAGGAAATACCGGCATGCTTTTGTGGTATATATTGTAGTAATATACAAGCAAAAATAAATATATAAAAAACTTTAAAAAGAATTAAAATAAAATAGACATTATAAAAATAACTCATAATGTAGTTTTCAAAGGGAAACAAATGTTATCCAAAAATGACAAAGTTCACCTAAATAAATAAATAATTAAAATAATTAAGAATAAGTTTATAGATAAATTTATAAATAAATAGATTAATTAATTAATTAACAAACATATAAGTAAATAAATGGATATATAAATAAATAAATAAGTAAATAGATAAATAGATAGAATTTGAAAGTAAGAACACGAGGTCACATCAGAGAAAAGAAAAGTTTTGTATCAGGGGAACTTGAGACTGTCTTCCTGCCCTCATAAAGAAAGAAGAAAAAAAGAAGAAGAAGGAGGAGGAGGAGGAGGAGGAGGAGGAGGAGGGAGAAGGAAGACGGAAAAGAAGAATTAAAGTTAGGAGAAAGAGTAGAAGCAAAATAAAAATAAAGCAGAAGAAGAAGAAAAAGAAGAAGAAGAAGAAGAAATGAAAATTATAGATTTATAAAAATGGAAGAAGAAGAAGAAGAAGAAGAAGAAGAAGAACAAGAAGAAGAAGAAATGAAAATTGAAGAATTAGAAAAATGGCAGAAGAAGAAAAATTAAAAAGAAGAATAAAAAATAAAAGAAGAAAAACATGAAGACGAAAAAGAGAAAGGAGAAGAAATGGAAGAAGAAGAATAAGAAGAAATGAATAAAATTAAAGAATCACAAGAGATACATCAAAGGAAGAAGGAAACATTACATATGAGACATAAACAAAATAACGCTGCAAGGGAACTTCAGACCAGCATTCTCATCCACTTTATGAAGAAGAAGAAGAAGAAGAAGAAGAAGAAGAAGAAGAAGAAGAAGAAGAAGAAGAAGAAGATAACCACTTACGACATGAAAGAAATTTGAAGGTTACATAAAAAAAAAACTAAATTTTCTTTAAGAAAAAGCCAGGTCACGCAAAAAAATTAAAACAAGAAGAAGAAAAAGGAGAAGAAGAAGAAGAAGAAGAAGAAGAAGAAGAAGAAGAAGAAGAAGAAGAAGAAGAAGAAGAAGAAGAAGAAGAAGAAGAAGGAGAAGAAGAAGAAGAAGAAGAAGAAGATAACCACTTATGAAATGAAAGCAATGAAAAGTTTACATAAACTGAAATGCATCAGAGGTAAACAAATACATAAGAAGAAGAAGAAGAAGAAGAAGAAGAAAAAGAAGAAGAAGAAGAAGAAGAAGAAGAAGAAGAAGAAGAAGAAGAAGAAGAAGAAGAAGAAATGACCTCATGTAACTTAAAAGAAGTTTACAGTTTATATAAAAAAAAATACGGAATTACCTCAAATGAAAGGTTTGCATAATAATTTTATCAAGGATATCGAGTCCCAGAATACACAACTATTTGAAGAAGAAGACGAAGAAGAGGAGAGAGATGAATAATACACAAATTACGAAGAGAAGAAGAAAGAATAAGAATAAAGAAGTATAAAAGAAATACAAAACATATACAAAACGATGTAAATAACAGGGCGTGTATCAAAGAAAAAATAATTTACTTCAAGAGAAATAGACGCCATCTTGCTTATTCCTTTGAAGAAGAGAAAGAGAGGATAATAATAATAATAATAATAATAAAAGAGGAATAGGAAGAGGATAAGGAGGAAGAGGAAGAATAAGAAAAAGAACAGCAACACGAGATGACTTAAGAAATGCAGAGACTACATAAAAGAACTCTAAATTAGAGAGAAAAGAAAGAGATATCATCAAAGCAATAAAAAAAATCATATAAAGGATATTGGGTCCAGTAATCCAACACACTTTACGAAGAAGAAGAAGAAGAAAGAAGAAGAAGAAGAAGAAGAAGAAGAAGAAGAAGAAGAAGAAGAAGAAGAAGAAGAAGAAGAAGAAGAAGAATGATAAACAAGTATATGACATTTAAGGGCGGTGTACACGGTCAAACGGTTCGTCGAACGCGGTTCGACAGACAAGTGTTTGAAGTGATGTTCGAACGTGTGAACGGGGTATTTGGTTGTCGAACACGTTCCGTGTTCGACAACCAAATACCCCGTTCACACGTTCGAACATCACTTCAAACACTTGTCTGTCGAACCGCGTTCGATGAACCGTTTGACCGTGTAAACCGCCCTTTACACAAGGCATAGAGCGCAAAAATGAAACATGTACGAGGAAAAAAAATGGAGTCTTTAGCAAAGAATATCTAAAATTTCTTTTAAAAGGAAGTACAGGCCAGCACTCCTGTTCATTTTGCCGAAGAAGAAGATTAGACAAACATATGACATTTAAGAAATGCAAAGAGCGCGCACACACACAAAAAAAAATCCGTGAAAGAATAAAAACATCTCACATCAAAGAAAAAAAAAGAATTCTATCAAGGGATGTGGAGACCAAGAATACCTGCCTATTTTTAAAGAAGAAGAAGAATTTCAGTGAGAACGAAAAACAACAACAGAAAAAAGAAACCAAGTTTTTCTTGCATACGTGTCTCGTGTTCTCATGACAAAATGCAATACGGAAGAGGAATGGGAGATGCCTAGCCTTTGAGAAAACAATCTAGGTGAAATATTCCTTCTGAAAATGATGCAAAGGCTTCTGGGAGAAAAAGCAAGATGCGAGACACGATATACTTAAAAAAATAAAAACTGGATTTGGGTAGGAAATTGAAACAGGGCGTGTGGATAAAAAAAAAAACAGGCGACGGAGTAAAAATTATACTTCTTAGAAAGGTTTTGTGACGAAAAATGGTAAATGGTAGACGTGACTTATGCATAAAGATGATCGTAGAGAAGGAAGATTTAAAATTGTCAAGAGAAAAAAAGGTTTGTAAAGTGAATATGTGACCCGGCAAAAATTTTATACATTTTGGTTGTAGCTTTTGAGAGAAAGAGACCATGCTAGATTCGACTTACGAACATGTTTTATCACCAGAAGAAAGTTACAGAGTGACACAGCAGAGGATTGTGGGTAGAAATGTGACCATATCCAAAATCAGTGAATGAAAACTGAGATAGAAATTAAAAGAAGACATTGATAAAGAAAAAGACTGGAAAAAATATGAATTTGATGGATATATCTTGTAAGAAAAGTTACAAAATTAATTGTAGAGAAAAGGATTGTTGGTAGTTCTGTATTCAAACGAAATTAGTAAATGAAAGTTTTTAATATATGTAAATTTAAATATGATTGGAGCTTTCAGTTAGAAAGGATAAACTGAAGACACTTAATATTTGTAAACAGAATACTCAGAAGAAAATAAAAAAAATATATTGTAAAATATATGGCTAGAGAAAAAACAAAATAAAAAGATAGAATACATCCAAAATTAAAAAAACAAAACAAAAAAAACTAAATTGTAAATGAATGGATGGAGAAAAAAAAAATTTGGAAATGTAATAACTAGAAGAAAATTCTATAAAGAAAACCCGAAATAAAAAGATAAAATAGATGCAAAACAGAAAAAAAAATGGAAAAAGCAAAAGTGTAAATGAATGGATAGAGAAAAAAAAAGAAGTAAAAAATTAAAATATGATACAAATTGACTTAGAAAAAAGAACACAAAGACAATTGTAATTAAAATAAAAAAAAGAAGCGTAAGATTAAAATCTGATACAAACTGACTTAGAAAAAAAGAACACAAAGACAATTGTAATTAAAATAACAAAAAGAAGTGTAAGATTAAAATCTGATACAAATTGACTTAGAAAAAAGAACACAAAGACAATTGTAATTAAAATCAGAATCTGGGAAGAAAAATAAAAAGGAAAAATTAGGAAAAATTGAAAGAGAAATATAGATAAATATAAAGAAATAACTTAAAAAATATAAGATAAATATTTGAGGAATAAAAAATTAGACAATAATATAAGACCATATATCGTAGTCACCGTGGCTCAGGCTGTAGCGTCCGCGACTCTGAGGCGTCAGGTCGAGGGTTCGAGCCCCGCCACGGCATGCACTCAGGGTAGCGATTACATCTTCCAAAACAAGTCCTTCGCAAGAAGGCAACCGTCCTAGCCCTTGGTAGAAAAGGGAGTCCGTGACGTAAAACACGCTTATAAGACCATATATCACTTCCTTGCTCAAATTCCTAATGAAAAAAAATAATCCAAAAATTAAAAAAAAATGATACTCAGAGCATTAGAAAAATCAAATAAATAGATTATCAGGAAAAAGAATAGAAATAAATTCTTAGGATGTGAGAATTTGCAAATAGAATTAGAAAATTATTCATTTAAATTTTAAAGTTTCTGATTAAAAATAAATTCTCAGGATTTGAGAATTTGCAAATAGAATTAGAAAATAATTACTTCAATTTTAAAGTTTCTGATAAAAAAAAATTAATAATAGAAAATTCAGGAAAAAATAAAAATAAATTCTCAGGATTTGAGAATTAGCAAATAGAATTAGAAAATAATATACTTCTTTTTTTTTAAAGTTTCTGATAAAAAAAAAGAATTAATAATAGAAAATTCAGGAAAACAAAATAAAAATAAATTCTCGGATTTGAGAATTAGCAAATAGAATTAGAAAATATTCATTCATTTTTAAGTTCTGATAAAAAAAATTAATAATAGAAAATTCATGAGAAAATAATTCATTTACTTTTTAAAGTTTCTGATAAAAAAAATATTAATAATAGAATATTCAGGAAAAAAATAAAAATAAATTCTCAGGATTTGAGAATTAGCAAATAGAATTAGAAAATAATTCATATCCTTTTTAATGTTTTTGATAAAAAAAAAATTATAATAATAGAAAATTCAGGAAAAAAATAAAATAAATTCTCAGGATTTGAGAATTAGCAAATAGAATTAGAAAATAATTCATATCCTTTTTAATGTTTTTGATAAAAAAAAAAATGATAATAATAGAAAATTCAGGAAAAAAATGAAAATAAATTCTCAGGATTTGAGAATTAGCAAATAGAATTAGAAAATAATATCACTTCCATTTTAAAGTTTCTGATAAAAAAAATGAATTAATAATAGAATATTCAGGAAAAAAAAAAAATAAATTCTCAGAGATTTGAGAATTAGCAAATAGAATTAGAAAATAATTCATATCCTTTTTAATGTTTTTGATAAAAAAAAAAATTAATAATAGAATATTCAGGAGAAAAAAAATTAAATAAATTCTCAGGATTTGAGAATTAGCAAATAGAATTAGAAAATAATTCATTTAATTTTTAAAGTTTCTGATAAAAACAATGAATTAATAATAGAAAATTCAGGAAAAAAATTAAAATAAATTCTCAGGATTTGAGAATTAGCAAATAGAATTAGAAAATAATTCATTTAGATTTTAAAATTCCTGGTAAAAACAATGAATTAAAGATAAAAAAAATTCAGAGTTTCAGCAAAATGGAATAACCAAATCATTAATAAAAACGAGACTTAGAAAACTACAAAATCTTAAATGGAAAAGTGAATGAAAAAAAAAAATTTAATAAAAATCATTTGGCCATTCCAAGAAAATTGTCACAGTTTAGAGAACTAATTAGCAATAATAGAGGTAACGGGTAAAAATTAATTGTAGACTTAGTAAGCTGACGCCTTTTCCTTGCCTACAATTTCTTTCTTTCAAAGCCTGTAATGATTATGTTCCGGTTTTACGTCACGGACTCTCTTTTCTACCAAGGGCTAGGACGTGTGCCTTCTTGCAAAGGACTTGTTTTTTGCAGATGTTATGTTTTTAACGCCCAAAATCTCATGTAAAGTTGAGTAACCCCGTAAATTGGTAGGTTATGTTAGGTTGGTCTCGGTTAGGTTAAGTTAGGTCAGGTCGGGTCAGGTGCCTTGCCTTGTAAATATGAATACCTCCAAAGCACCCTGGGGTTCCTCTTCTTTACAAGAGGCTGGTTTCTTTGCTATATTTTTTCTCTGAAATGAAAATAAAATAACTGAGGATTAATTCCCAAGTCCCCTCGCGCCGCCCTATCTCTCGTTCCCCCATCCCAGGAGAAAGGAAGAAAAAATGCAGAGTTTGGGAGAATGAACTATGGGAGGCAGAGTTTACCCAACTACTCTCTTGGACAGTACCCACCCATCTCCAAAAATAGGAAGAAGAAAATGCAGTGTAAGAGAGAATGAAATATGAGATGCAGAGAATGCTAAACTCCTCACTTGAACAGTAGCCACCCATTTCCAATAGAAAGGAAGAATAAAAAGCAGAGCAAAAGAGAATGAACTCTAGGAGACAGAGAATGCTCAACTCCTCATTTGGATAGTACCCACCCATTTCCAATAGAAAGGAAGAAGAAAGGCAGAGCAAGAGAGAATGAACTCTAGGAGGCAGAGAATGCTGAACTCCTCACTTGAAGAGTACCCACCCATTTCCAATAGAAAGGAATAAGAAAAAGAAGAGCAAGAGAGCATGAACTCTAGAAGGCAGAGAATGCTCAACTCCTCACTTGAACAGTACCCACCCATTTCCAATAGAAAGGAAGAAGAAAAGACAGAGCAAGAGAGAATGAACTCTAGAAGACAGAGAATGCTCAACTCCTCACTTGAAGAGTACCCACCCATTTCCAATAGAAAGGAAGAAGAAAAAACAGAGCAAGAGAGAATGAACTCTAGAAGGCAGAGAATGCTCAACTCCTCACTTGAACAGTAGCCACCCATTTCCAATAGAAAGGAAGAAGAAAAAGCAGAGCAAGAGAGAATGAACTCTAGGAGGCAGAGCATACTCAACTCCTCATTTGGATAGTACCCACCCATATTAGAAGAAAATGATAATAACGATAAGTTCGATCCTTGCTCAGGATAAGCTTAGCTTCCGCTCTTATGTCATTAACGATTAAATTGGGCAATTAATTGGGGGTGGGTGATATCCTATAGGTCTACCTAATTATTCAGCTATTGCCTGGAGATCACTGGATCTACGTGATGGAGAGGGAGTTTGGGCCTTGGCTATATGATAGGTTTATAATCGGGCTCTAGTTCTATCACTGTCCCATACCTCTGCCTTTCATTGGATACCTTTCATCTTAAAAAAATAATTAAGGAAGGATATAGCACTTCCAGCCAAGGGACCTCAGTAGATGAATAGATAGAGCTCGCGAGTAAGGAAGTGACCAGCCTGACAAACACGGGTTTGATCCCTTTGCAGGGAATTAGAGAGGACATCCAACCTTCATCCCCCAGCTCCAACCCGTCTATTTCCACCCCATTCTCATAGGGACAAATTATGATACATGAAAAAGGCCAAAAAAAATAATTAAGTTCCAGACATGGAAGTCTTCTGCCGCCAATTGAACCATAAGTCAGAGAAGTCTCTCGGAAGACGCGTCGCCAGCCAATTCCGATGACGAGGACCCAGGGGCCATGTAGGCGCCAAAGGGCTTCGCCAGAAGGGCTCTCCAAGACCGTCCTGACCAAAGTTGGGTCATAAAAGAAGAGTCAAAGATCATTATAAGAGTGTTTTCCGCGATGTCGAATGGCCGGCCATTACGGCAACTGGGATTTTTGCCAATAACATTAAAGGCAATGATATTGCTGTTACTGTTGCCTTAGCCTCCACCTCCTCCTCCTCCTCCGCTCTCTTCCTTCTTCCTTCCTCCTCCTCCTCCTCCTCACTCTCACGCCTCTTTTCATCTTCCTCCTCCTTCGCCTCCCCCATGCTTCTTATTCCTCCTCACCCTCCTACATATTCCTCCTCCTCCTCACCCTCCCACCTCCTCCTCCGCCTCACTCTTACACATTTCTTCTTCTTATGCCTACTGCACGTCCTCTTGCTTCTTCTTCCTCCTAACTCCTGCGTCTCTTCATTTTCCTCCTCCTCCTCCTCTTCCTACCACTTTTCCTCTCTTCCACTTCCTCCTCCTCCTCACCTCCCTCTTGTATCTTGTTCTTCCTCACCCTCCCCCCTCTCTTCGTCCTTCTCCTCACCCCCCAACCTCTCTACTCTTTCTCCTCCTCCTCCTCACCTCTCCCTTGCTTCGTCTTCCTCCTCATCTCTCCCTTGCTTCGTCTTCCTCCTCATCTCTCCCTTGCTTCGTCTTCCTCCTCATCCCCCTTCTTTTCTCTTCCTCACCTCCTCTTCTCTCTTCTTCTCCCTCTTCACCCAACCCCCCTTCCGCCTCCACTTCTCCC
>JAXCGZ010010517.1:0-17500 GCA_037179515.1 Halocaridina rubra | reverse complement strand
ATAACATCAAAAACAAATAATGCCTTGCCTATTAAATATATCTAAAGCAAATATCACTACACTATTAGGTATTTATAGAGGCAAGAACAAGTGGAATACCCAACAAAGCAATAATGCTTGAGAGTCAAATACTACTCTCAACTTTAAAAAAGATACGATACGATATGAGATACCCTTAAGGGGATATTGGAAAAGCGAGGCAGACTTCGTAAAAGGCAACTTCTATCTCACTCTTTCTCTCTTATTCACAACACTTATCTCACTCCTTCACACACACACGCACACTTGCGCACACACACACACACGAATAAACAAACACTCGCACACATAGCCACACAAACACGATATTACATGGTAAAATAATATTAAAAAGGATAATCATTACATACTCATACAAGCATCCTTTTACATATTCATTCAAAAATTTATTCAAATAAAAATAAATTACCATCAAAATTACTATTTCATAAGATGACTTATGGGTAAAAATTCCCCCTAAATATCAATAATTCTGAATAGAGAATAAATACATACATTAATAAATAAAGGTATGCCCAAACACATATCACATTCATGGAATCATATTATTATTTTTATTTAATCTTTAACATTTGAATAATAATAATAATAAAAATATTATTATTATTATTATTATTATTATTATTATTATTATTATTATTATTATTATTATTATTATTATTATTATTATTATTATTTTTATTATCATTATTATTATTACTATTATTATTATTATTCTAATTCTTCTTCTTCTTCTTATTCTTATTCTTCTTCTTCTTCTTCTTCTTCTTCTTCTTCTTCTTCTTCTTCTTCTTCTTCTTCTTCTTCTTCTTCTTCTTCTTCTTCTTATTATTCTTCTTATTATTATTATTATTATTATTATTATTATTATTATTATTATTATTATTATTATTATTATTATTATTATTATTATTATTATTATTATTATTATTATTATTATTATTATTATTATTATTATTATTACTATTAACCGTATTGAAGGATGCCTTGAAGCCTATATATCTATGTGAGTGCCCCCTCGTCAATGCCAAGTCACGAATGCCAGATATAATCTGCTCCTAAGATCCTTCGAGGACTCTTGATATGGTGATGTACAGACGCAGAAGGATGTGAAGAGGAAGACAGGGATGAGGTAGAGGTGTTTGAAGATGAAGAGGAATGAGAAAATCACAGAAGATAGAAATATATTATTTTTCTACTTCTGAGATCATGTAGAATAATCATAATAATAATGTAAATAACATAAGATGACGTGAAAATAGCAATTCGTTGTTTCTAGGAATAATAATAAGAATAACAAAAACAACGACAACAATCGTAATAATAATAATAATAATAATAATAATAATAATAATAATAATAATAATAATAATAATAATAATAATAATAATAATAATAATAATAATAATAGTAATAATAATAATAATAATGATAATAATAATAATAATAATAATAATAATAATAATAATAATAATAATAATAATAATAATAATAATAATAATAATAATAATAATAATAATAATAATAATAATAATAGTAAATAATGTCACTGTAAACTGTTTATGCTGATACCAATAAAAAAATACCATTAAATATAAATGTAGAAAACCTTCACTATTATATACCCTTAAGATGCTTCGTTATTTCCCTTAAATAGGAAGGAATTACATATTTATCGTTGAAGCATTCCATATATTCCCATATTCTAACAACCCACACTAATCACCAATTATATGGGGTCAAACTCCAAAACACTTCAGGGCACCCATAGATTAAATTAACTGTTAAGACCTCTGCTTTCGATTCCAAGAATTCCAAAATTCCTATTATTCAACTCTCCTCCACATGTAGAGCCTATAGAAATCCCTAATTCTCTATGTTATCATTTTTTTTTATTAGCATTCAGATAAAAATATGTAAGAAATGGTAATTGTGAAGTTGAAGCTCATAGTTATATTGGACAGTGATATGTGGTTATTCGAGTGATTTTCTATATAAAATTCTCGATTCCAATCTCCATTTCCGTTGCAAATGAGAGGTTTTGAGATATTCCCCCATATTCAATGAACACGAATGTCAAATTTTACTCATATGAAAAGAAATATTTAGTATTATCACCTTCCAATGTCTAATTCATTTAATTTTTCTGATGTGGGGGGGGGGGGTTTACAACTCAGACAACCCTAAATAACTAACCTAATAATACTTAACTTAATCACCAACCATAAAATACTGATGGCCATTATGGCCCACCACCTTCACTCATAAATAAAATAAAATTAGTGAACAGTCCGTGACAAAATGGAAACCACTTACCGACCTTCAATATTTATAGCATTCGAGTAACCCTTGACCAGAGGTCATGATATGAGCATTTCTTGTATGCAATTAGACAAAACTACTTGCTATTCTCGTAAACCAAATTTAACCTAATTCCATCGCCTCTTTTCAAATCTTCCAGCATCAAAACCAAATAGGATAGGATTCGGTTTTACGTCACGAACTCCCTTTTCTTCTAAGGGCTAGGACGGTTGCCTTCTTACGAAGGACTTGTTTTGGCAGGTGTAGTCGTTACCCTGAGCGTAGGCCCTTACTAACCTCAGTCCGTGAAGTCATCAAAAATCCTTTCATATTAAAATGCGGAGCTTCAATTAGTCTCCAATACATGCCTGAAAATCGCGGGTTTGATCCCGACGGAGAAAGTAAGGATGGGCATCTAGCCCTAATGCCCCGGCTCCAGCAGGTTTGTGTCCACCCCAGTTAGAAAGGGATTAATTGTGACACATAATACAGCAATTAAACAACTGTAGCTTATAAGCTATTAATATATGACAAATATAATATTCATCCAAAATAATCTGGCTTTAATCTGCAACTGTTCAGCTTAAAACAATCAAAGTCTTTATATTATAAAAGCCTTAAATAATCCCTTACTGTCATCCACATTTAAAAGAAATCGTCGATACCTCAGAGACATGCACTTCTAAAGCAATTCCAGAGCCTCTTTTAAATCCAAATTACCTAAATATTTTCATATTCACAGACCATTATTTAACCTAATCCTACCCGAAGCCTCATATAATACCATTAGCACTATATTTTCTATGCAAAGCAGCTTTCTTTCACAATATTAGAGAAATATAAACCTAACGAATTATTTATTCTTTAACATAAACTGTCCAATGAATACTTTCCTTTACTGATTATAAATATTCACTTCTAGGCAAATCCAATCTATTCTAACCCTGATGACTCCTCGCAATCTCATAACAATAACAACAGCAACAGTGACAACAAAAATAATAACACTAATAACAACAGCAACAACAACAACAGCAACATCAATAATAATAATAATAATAATAATAATAATAATAATAATAATAATAATAATAATAATAATAATAATAATAATAATAATAATAATAATAATAATAATAATGTTCCGGTTTTACGTCACGGACTCCCTTATCAACCAAGGGCTAGGACGGTTGCCTTCTTGCGAAGGACTTGTTTTGGCAGATGTAATCCTTACGCTGAGTGCATGCCTTTGCTAACCTCAGACCGTGGCGGGGCGCGAACCCTCGACCTGACGCCTCAGAGTCGGAGACGCTACCGACTGAGCCACGGCGACTACAATAATAATAATAATAATAATAATAATAATAATAATAATAATAATAATAATAATAATAATAATAATAATAATAATAATAATAATAATAATAATAATAATAATAATAATAATAATAATAATAATAATAATAATTCGTGATAAGCTATCAAATTTGTCTCACTGCTAACTTTTATTCTTTTCCAAAATTACTAAACAAACTAGAATGCCAGTGTTGGCCAAGTTCAAAAGACTTAAGACTGTTTTGCTATATATTGCTCTTGGCACTGTGCCAAAGTGGAGCCAGCAGTGCCAAAATAAATACATTCGCGACAGTAGTCCAAACAAGGAATCAAACTTTTTTCCCTCTTTCTGACAAATCCATCAAGACGAGTTATTTGCATAATTCTCTAAATTTTATTTTTGTAATAAATTGTGAAAAGAAACCTCTTGCATTATTTAAAAGAAAGGCTTTAAAAAAAGAAAGAGAACCAGTGATGATGTGCTTTTTGTATTCTACTACTACTACTACTACTACTACTACTACTACTACTACTACTACTACTACTACTCACTACATCAATTATTATTATTTTTATTATTATTATTATTATTATTATTATTATTATTATTATTATTATTATTATTATTATTATTATTATTATTAATATTATTATTATTATTATTTTTATTATTATTATTATTATTATTATTATTATTATTATTATTATTATTATTATTATTATTATTATTATTATAAAAAAAAATTGTTCTGAAACATCACAAAAAGGAAAAAATAACGTTAACCATGAAAAGATAAATCGAATGATTTTCTTAGTTAAAAAACGCTTTTATTGTTTTATAATGAATTGTTATTATATAAATTGCCCGTACTCTTATCTATGCAGTGTCCATTAATATTTTTAATTCCAGTTCTTCCCTCTAGTTCTTCCTACTTTTTTAATTAATGCGAGAGTATAATGATTCATAATACTTAGAGCTCAACGGAAGATTCAAGTCCCCTCTTTGTACACATAAACACACACAACGCACATGCATATATACGCACAGTTTCAAAAACACACAGTCACATTTACATTAAAGTTGTCCTCCCTTTTAGACGAGTCTGGCAAGCCAACCAAGTTCTCTCTTGTTGTGTTTTGAATTTTGAGTTTCCTCAAGGCTGCTACTCTCGGCTTCCAACAGATGGCTCTCGCAGTACTCTTCCAGACTTGCCCTTGCGAGCATCTCGCACCTTAACTTAAAAGCATTACGATACAATAACGGGGTTTGGGAATTTTTCTATGAATCTAAAACTTTATTTTTACGTTTTATATAAATTATATATGTTTATTCAGGATGTTCGATAGCACAAACCATCTAAATATGGAGAGATGATAATAAAGAGAGTAAGAAATTGAAAAAAAAAACCTGCTTAAATTACTCAGCATCGTCAAAAACTTCAACTCACATCGACGGCAAGTTAACGAAGCAAAAACATGACTGGTGCTGCCATCTACTAGCGACGCCGTCGACATACGTACACCAAAACCAAGAAATTCACTGTATTTATCTCTTATTTTATTTCGTTTTTTGCTTTACTTTTCTCTGCGAAAATTTGGTTTTAAAGCTGTCCTTCCGGGACAGACAAAGAATGAGAGGAAAAGAGCTTTTAGTGGCAAGGTGCTCCTGTCGTATTTTACGTGAGGAGATCAGTATGTCTGTCCGTACCATACCTGTCTCGTATTCTAAAGTAGACCCCCGCCCATACCTCTTGCGAGACCCCATCGACAAATCCCTCTCCCCTTAAAGGATAACCCCATTAAAATCCCCCGACAAGAGCCACACTGGCTTTTAACGTCTCGTTTCTCCATTTTTTCCCTATTGGACGTTCTGCCTCTAAACTCTACTTGATGTTCCGGTTTTACGTCACGGACTCCCTAATCAACCAAGGGCTAGGACAAAGAACGTAAATATATAAGAATTATTTTCGACGATAGATTGGTTAATTACTTATTTGATTTATTTCTTTATATATATTTCTCTCTACTTATCGATTATTTTTTCCTTGCATTTACAAAGTTTTCTTTCTTTGACAGGTTGTATTAAATTTGTTCATATATTTTACTTGCACACAATTGCACATTATTATTTGTTATCTTGATCATCAAAGTGGTTATCATTTTCAGACTAAGTCATTATTATAATCATATATATATATATATATATATATATATATATATATATATATATATATATATATATATATATATATATATATATATATATATATATATAATATATATATATATATACACTCACACTCACGGACATATGTGTGCTTTGTTCAATAAATGCATAAGGATTCTCGAGTTGAATACATAAAATGCTTTATATAACAGATATACACCATGTACTTATTGAAATAAACACATGCCATACTCTGAAATCTTTTCTTTGTGAATCTCGAAATAAATATGCGAAATAATAAATAGTATATGGTAATAAATAATATATAAGTTTTTATAGACCGCTAAATACGTCGAAAGTATCATTTCAAGCAGTGAATTTTTTTATATAATACATGTGCATCTTATTCCTAAAATATTTGTATGTGTGTGTGTCTTAATCTTTTCACATTCTTTTGTGAGATCGCTGAATAAATATACCACATTATCTACTGATATATACTCTATATTAACCTTGATATATTTGTTATTAGGCCCTTAGAAAATTATTCTCATGTCTTGCTGAGGACAACTTAATACACAAAATATGACATATCAGTTTGCGAATACTAAAGAGTGTACACACATACCTCATCTGGTAAGAATTATGAACATTATAATATTTTGAAATATGTTGTACATTTATATTGAAATATAATTGTAAGACCCTTAGTAAGCAATTTGTTTATCTGAAGACAACTCTATTCAAAGAATTTGGCATTTCAATTGTTGCATTCCAAGCGTACACGAGAACACACACAAACACAAACACACACAAACACTTCACCTTTTAGGAATAATGTAAACTACATCTTTTATTTATTTTTTATATCTTCACCTCATCAATCACAAAATTCATTTGCGGAACCTTTTGTAAATAAATTATGATCTTTTGAAAGAAACTTCATTCATATACCGAAATTGGCATTTCAATTACGCATCTTTGTCCCAAAGTATAATCCCCGTCTGCACCTTTTCCCACGTCCAAATGGGGTGGAACGCTATTGCTCGTGAGCTAAGGTTAATTTCGCCGTATAAATTTATGGTCAGATGTCCTTCCTCATAACAACCCTCTCCATTGATCTGGCACTGATATAAGCTGGTTTGTATGTGCATGTGCATGTATATGTATATATTTTTTTATATATGCATATTCTTGGATATTCATTACACACCTCTTATTATCCCTTCACATCTGACAAGTCATTACACTCTCTATCTGTTACTTTTTACTTAATGTATTCTTCGTGCCCAGGCTCGGTGGGGGCTGTTTTATTTTATTTTATTTTTTGGCCCGTCCTGGTGTCACAATCATAAAAAAAAAATATGTTTGTGTATGTACATGTACATGGGCACGTGTGAACATGTTTGTATATGTATGTATATTTATATTTTTATTATTATTATTTTTATTTTTATTATTATTATTTTTATTTTTATTATTATTATTTTTATTTTTATTATTATTATTTTTATTTTTATTATTATTATGTTTTTTCTTTTATTACTACTCTTGTCATTTCTTCTGTTTGGCTTAACGTAATTTTGAGCTCATTGGTCCTTTTTTTATATTAAAGGGTTATCTAGTTAACGATCTATAATCGTCATTAGAGATTAACACATTCTTTTGTGTATGACTTATTAATGAGTTTGTCGATTTTCTTTGATTGAGGGTATTATTTCTTTTGGATTAGACCTTTCTTACTCTCTTTAATTGCTAATTCCCTCAGGCGTCCTGAGTCCTTTTTGTTTGTACTCCCTCTGTCATTGATATTTTACACTCACTTGTGATTGAGAAGGGGTCCAGTTAGGATCCGAAATATAGCGTTATTTTTTCTATGTGTTATTTCACTGATGGACTTCCTTACCATATATATATATATATATATATATATATATATATATATATATATATATATATATATATATATATATATATATATATATATATATATATATATTTAATCCTAGGTTAACAGTCCCCAGAAAGGAAACAGTAAATAAACAAATCCAATGCGAGAGGAGAGAGAGAGAGAGAGAGAGAGAGAGAGAGAGAGAGAGAGAGAGAGAGAGAGAGAGAGAGAGAGAGAGCATATCCCAAATCCAGACGCAGCCCAAGTGGTAGTTCCTCTTAAATTAGAGTTGAAGAACAGTCGCAGGTCGAAGAAGAAGAGGAAAGGGAGGAGGGAGGTGATGACTCATAGGAAGAAGAAGAAGAAGAGGAAGAGAAGAAAGGAAAGTTGAAGTAGGAAGAACTTACATTAAAGTCCTTGCAAAGTCTCCTGAACAAATGGCAATAAATGCCGTTGTTGCATAATCAGCTGTTGCTAAGGCTTTCTAAACGCATGCATATCCCAGGAATGCATTGACGCAACCGACTCGGACCAAGTTTTAAGGGAGATAGAGTCAATGCGGTTATGGTGATATACGCAAGAGAGGAGGCAAAAAGTGTGGCTTGAGATTTATACTTAAAGAACATTTATACGCACATATATACGTACAATGGTATACATATACATTAGTACATATTTACAAAGCGTGAAAGTACACACACACACACACACACACACACACACATATATAAATACATATATATATATATATATATATATATATATATATATATATATATATATATATATATATATATATATATATATATATATATATATATATATATATACACCGAATACTCTTGGATATTCGCTACACATCTGACAAGTCACAATACTCCCCATCTCTATTTCTCTTTGTTTTCTTCGTGCCCAGTCCCGACGAGGGTAGATTTATTTTTTTTCCCCGTCCTGGTGTCACAATCATAATATATATATATATATATATATATATATATATATATATATATATATATATATATATATATATATATATATATATATATATATATATATATCCTTCTTTGTATTACTTCCCACCAAAGTCTGCCTCTGTATAATATCTGTCATTGAGGTTCGAGAGTTTATCCATTTTATGCTTTTCATTAAATCGTCATTTATGTTGCAAGATTCCCACTTGTTATTCTTGTCATATCTTCATATCATACTGCTGGATCATGAGGCCTAATATTTGTATAATTTGGCAGAAAATTTTCATGTATACATATTTTGTTGAATATGACAGCTGTTTTTGCATTTGCAATTTTCCCGTAAAACCTTTCCAAAGTTCTGACAATAACTTTTTCATGTAGCCTCCATCCACCACCAACCAGATAATCACCTGATAATGCACGAAACTGTACGAAACGTCACGAATTCTATTAAATCCTCCGACCCATTACATAGTCTCAACAATAATGACAAATTCATTGTACGAACTTTCGAAAAGCCACACAAGAAAACTGAAAATGCAAAATCAGCGGTCATATTCAACAACATATATATAATATATATATATATATATATATATATATATATATATATATATATATATATATATATATATATATATATATATATATATATATATATATATATATATATATATATATATGTGTGTGTGTGGGTGGATGGGTGTATGCATACATACATACATACATACACACATGTGTGTGCGTGTGTGTGTATACATGTTTTTATACATGTACTCGTATATTATATATATATATATATATATATATATATATATATATATATATATATATATATATATATATATATATATATATATATATATATATATATATATATATATATATATATATATATATATATATATATATATATGTTTATATATATATATATATATATATATATATATATATATATATATATATATATATATATATATATATATATATATATATATATATATATATATATATATATATATATATATATATATATATATATATATATATAAGGGTAGAATTATCTACTTGCAACACTAAGTCTTCAACGATCAGTGTTTAAGTGTTATTGTTCCTAGGTGCCGCTGTTTCGAGGAATCCGGTGACGTATTGTGAAGAAAGTGACTTTCTTTTTCCAGAATTAAGTCTTCAAACAACCAGTGTTGAAGTCTTTCATGTGCCTTCCTCGCTGCCTGTCCGAGGAATCCGGTTATACGAAAACTGGAAAGATTTCGTCCTCATTCTTCCAGCGTTGGGACGAAGACAAAGACTACGATTGTGGCTGCCTCACTTTTAAGGGATAATCAGCGACTGCCTTTGAAACATTCGACGCCCTTTCAAACTTCCCTACGTCAAATATCTTCGTATGTGTTCCGCTTAAACGCTCAACGTATTACCATCAACCTGGATATGTGGCTGCTATGTGTCTGTCAGAAGTAACAGAATAGCAAAAATGGCATTACGTATGTTCAATTTTGTTTCCTCACTCTTCAATAAAGTAGAAAAATGTTCTCTCTTCGATTTTATTCCACTGCTACAGCCTCCAATGTATCATCAGGGATCTATTAGAAGAACGCAGAGGATTTGCATTTCAATTATTGTAGTGGCACTACTGGGTTGGTCTGTCTGCTCTGCATACGAACACGGGATGAAGGCTTTGGATTCGCCAAACTGTGAAAGCATGAAAGTTTTTGTGTCACGCTGGAAAAGAAGCATAAAGCAGGACACAAAGAGTGATGAACGTCCCATGGAGAAGACTGTCGATGGGAATACTGAAATTAATAGCACAGGCTGCAAAACTGAACAGAAAGCTTCACAGAAGATGGAACTTGAAAGTACAGAGAAGACACAAATGAAACTGTACAATAAAGCTGCAGCTAAGCTTAGGAAGGAAAATAATACTATGATGCTTGTAAATGACGCTCTTTATGACGAAAATGACTCGCTGTATGATAAGTTTAGGCAGGCGGTAAAGAAGTTTAAAATATTAGAGGTAGAAAAGCAGTTTCTTCAAAAAGACTTGGATTTAGCTACCAGATTCGCTAATCACCTGGAAAGTGATTACCAGCGACTGACGGATAAAAATTATCGCTTGCAAGAAATCATCTGCATGGATAAAGAGACTGTTTCAGAACAAGAGCCAATGGACGACAGTCTGAATAGTACTTGGTTTGTCCCTGCTGATCCAGACGATCGCAGGGCAGCTACAATATAGATATTAAAGCCATCGCTTCAAAAGAGTAATGTCTCATGAGTTGCGTGTAGAGACTGGAAGGTGGAGCAGAACACCAAGAGAAATGAGAGTATGTGCTTGTGATCAAATGGCAGTTCAGAGTGAAGAACATGTGCTAATTGAGTGTCCTTTCTCCCAACCAGTGAGACAAAAATATAATATGTTAAACTATCTGAGTGTCCAATCACTTTTGAATGAAGAGCTTCATATTACCGAGTTGTGTCAATATATTTATGAAGTACTAAAGTTGTACAGATAAGGAAGAGATTCAACCTTGTAATGAGGAAAGCATTGATTTTTTTTGTATGTATAGGTTAATTTGTAATATTTGGATGTATTCTATTCTTCTAACTGTATTTCAGAATTAGGCATTAAGGTAAATATGATTATTTACTTTTGTTGGTAAGTTTGTGATAATATGTGTATTGTTCTTTAGGCTAAGATTTTTTTGATGGACAAAATATTGTTTCTATTACCTATGCTATTTTGTGCAAAAAGAAAAAAAATAATATATTTTTGTAATACTTTTGTAATATTTTGTCAATAAACTATATATATGTCAGTATATTTATGAATTACTAAAGTTGTACAGATAAGGAAGAGATTCAACCTTGTAATGAGGAAAGCATTGATTTTTTGTATGTATAGGTTAATTTGCAATATATGGATGTATTCTATTCTTCTAACTGTATTTCAGAATTAGGCATTAAGATAAATATGATTATTTACTTTTGTTGGTAAGTTTGTGAGAATATTTGTATTGTTCTTTAGGCTAAGATTTTTTTTGATGGACAAAATATTGTTTCTATTACTTATGCTATTTTGTGCAAAAAGAAAAAATTTAATATATTTTTGTAATACTTTTGTAATATTTTGTCAATAAACTATATATATATATATCTGCTCTGCGTTCGTCTGGATCAGTGTTGTTTTGAAGAGATGGAAAGTAATACTAGATCTCGTCTCTCGCACTCTCCAGAAGTCACTATTCTGTAGTGACTTTGAGAGGCCAACGCGACATTTATGGAGAGTATAGCATGCATCGCTCTTACGGATGTTAAAGGGAGTAAAGGAGGAGCTCTGCCTTACTCCCTCCAACATCCGTAATAGCGATGCCGTTAGTCGTGCCATAAAACCCACTCTTAACATACAGTATGAAAGACAAATTCACCCCAAGATATTTAAGATTATAACCAATGAGACAAAAAACTGAGAGTGGTCCTGCACGATTAATAAATCCTTGCAAGAAATTCTCTTTCCAGTATTATCATCTGGTCCGAATGTCTCTCCAATTATTAAAAAACATCAATGGTTAGATGAAATTCAAGTCTTTATTGGAACTAGTTTCCCAAATAATAATGAAACACTCTGCATTTACACTGATGGATCTCACATTGTCTGCAGTAGTACTGTTGAAAAGTGAAATGTAATTAATAGCATTCAACAAGGGCTATTGAAAATAGTGTTACAAATATTACTCTTCAATTACTCTTCAATTATTACACTATATTTTATTATTAATTACTTGCTATGATATTTAAAATTAATTGCAAATTCTATTAATATGTTATTTATACATGACCAAATATAGATTATATTGTTTATCAACTGCAATATGACTGGGAGTGCCCATGTGCACATGTCCCCATGTACAGTTATTTGAATAAATAAAAAAAGAAAAAAGAAGACCTCTTAGTGTAACGGTGGCACAAGCATCTCCACTAGGACTGAAAAATATAAGAACATAAGAACATAAGAATAGAGGACACTGCAACATGCCTACTGGCACACACGAGGCGGCTCCATTTTTGAATTGTATTTTCAGCATGTCTAACCTATTCTATTCTACTCTACTTATTTATTCTATTTTTCTTTTTATGATTTTTCTAATAAGCACTAACCTATTCATACCCACCCTACCTCTGTCATATGTCTATCTAATCTACATTTGAAGGTGTCTAAAGTATTGGCATTTACTATCCTACTAGGAAGCTTGTTCCATGCATCAGCTACTCTATTACATAAGAACATAAGAAGAACATAAGAATAGAGGACACTGCAACATGCCTACTGGCACACACGAGGCAGCTCCATTTTTGAATTGTATTTTCAGCATGTCTAACCTATTCTATTCTACTCTACTTATTTATTCTATTTTTTCTTTTTATGGTTTTTCTAACAAGCACTAACCTATTCATACCCACCCTACCTCTGTCATATGTCTATCTAATCTACATTTGAAGGTGTCTAAGGTATTGGCATTTACTATCCTACTAGGAAGCTTTTTCCATGCATCAGCTACTCTATTACCAAACCAATTTTTACCAATTTCCCTTCTGAACCTAACTTTATCAAGCATAAATCCATTATTACGAGTTCTGGTTTGATCATGAATTTTTAAAACTTTATTAATATCTCCCTTGTTAATCCCTTTAAACCATTTATACACTTCAATCATATCCCCCCTAACTCTTCGCCTCTCTAGAGAATGTAGATTAAGTTTTTTTAATCTGTCCTCATATGGTAGATTTCTGATATTGTGTATCATCTTGGTCATTCTTCGCTGCACTCTCTCCAAGGATTCAATTTCCATTCTATAATAGGGTGACCAGAATTGCACAGCATAATCTAAATGGGGCCTAACTAATGCAAGATAGAGCTGCAAAATAACTTTTTCCGTCCTATTGCTAACGCTTCTTGAGATAAATCCTAAAATTCTGTTTGCTTTATTTCTGACTGCTGTGCATTGCTCTCTTGGCTTAAGACTACTACTCACAAGAACTCCCAAATTCCTTTCACACTGAGAACTCATGATTTCATGGTTATATAGCTTATAACTAGTATTGTCTTTTATAGTACCCATTTTAACTACTTTACATTTTTCAACATTAAATTCCATTTGCCATTTGTCCGACCATTCAGATACTCTATTTAGATCTTCCTGTAAAGCATGAATGTCTTCTTTTCCATTTATAGTTCTACCTATTTTAGTGTCGTCTGCGAATTTACTTAGGTTACTACTGATATCCGAATCCAGATCATTTAGATATACGATGAATAGTAGGGGACCCAGTACCGAGCCTTGTGGTACCCCGCTAGTAACCGAGCCCCACTCTGATTTCTCTCCATTTATGCAAACCCTCTGTTTTCTGTCTTTTAACCATTGTTTGATCCATCTGAGAACAGCTCCTCCTATACCATGAGCTTCCAGCTTTTTAACTAATCTTTTGTGAGGAACTCTATCAAAAGCTTTGCTAAAATCTAGATATATTGTATCATATTCTTTGCCACAATCTACTGCCTCGTAAACTTCTGAATAAAAACACAGTAAGTTTGTAAGGCACGAAAAACCCTTAAGAAACCCGTGTTGTGAAAGTTTTATCAGTCTGTGTAATTCCAGATGTGCCCTTATTTTATTTGCAATTATGGATTCTAGAATCTCTCGTAATATTTATTGAACTAAGTATATTATCGGGACTGTCTCTGTAAATGGATTCTACTTCCGGAATATTTTCCAAGTTTTCATTTGTAAATACAGATAAGAAATAATCATTTAAACATGTACACATCACTTTATCGTCATCTGTGATATGGCCATTGGCTACTTCAATTGGTCCGACTTTTTCCTTAAATTTTGTTTGATAATGTTGATAAAACCCTTTAGGATTTTCTTTAGCTTCTCCTGCTATTCGAACTTCGTATTTTCTTTTCGACTCTCTAACTATCTTTTTAACTTCCCTGTTTAACTGTATATATTGCTGCCTCACCTGCTCTTCACCTCTTTTTAGTTTCCTGTATATTCCTCTTTTAATACCTATAAGATTCTTTATTCTATTGTTCATCCATTTAGGGTAATTTATTCTTGATCTGCAATGTTTCATGGGAATATAGTCTCTCTGACTATTCTTAAGAGTCATGACAAAATTGTTATATTCCTCATCCAAATTTATATTAACTGACGGGCTGCTGTTCTTTCCTGTGAGAGAATTTAATGTATTGATCTTATCTTGTGATAATCCTTGGCATGTGGTACCCAAATTTCGGGGTAATCCGCTACCTGCGACCTGACCTGCTGGATTAACTACCCACATCTGTACCCCAGAAATCCCTTCCCATACCTCATTAGATAATTTAGTTTTTAAGCCCTCAAAATCTCCTGCTCTAAAGTTTGGAACAATATTCTTATTTTCCTTTATAGTTTCCTTGAAAATTATGTTAAATCTAATGGAATCATGGTCACTGTTGCCCAATTTTTCACCAACTTCTAAATTTGTAACCATATTCTCTCTATTACTAAGAACTAAATCTAGTGTATTCACCCCCCGTGTTGCTTCATGTACATGCTGAGAAAGGAAATTGTCTTCTACTACTTCCAAAAACTCCTTAGAGCTACTATCACCTGTTATGGTTTCCCAGTTAATATGTCTAAAATTAAAATCGCCTACAATGCAAACTCTATTTGACCTGCTCACTTTAGAAATTTCATCGTATATAACTTGCGACTCTATATTATCTAGATCAGGTGGTCTGTAGACTACTCCTACAACTAGACTTTCTATATTATTTTTAATTTCAACCCATAAGGTTTCTGAATTTAGATTTGTCTTAATTCCAGACTTAATGCAGCTTCTGAGGCTATCTTTAATATACATAATTACCCCTCCCCCTCTTTTATCTGCACTACGATCAGCATTATAAAGTTTATATCCTGTAATTATGTACTCAGCTTTAGGGTGTTTGCTTTCTAATTTAATCCAACTTTCACTAATGCATATTATATCCGGTCTCTCACTACATACTATGGCTCTCAGTTCTTCTATCTTGTTACCTAAACCACGGCTATTTGTATAATATACTTTTAAACTTTCTCTAGCTTCACCCTTCTTGTGGCTATTCTTTTTGTTAATATTTGTTCTATGTAACAAATGGTTCTTATCCTTAGACTCCCAGTTATTTGACCCACTATTTACTGAACCCTTACTGACTAATTTCTCTGCACAAGTATTAATCATTTCATTATTTGTGTCTAACAAAACCCCCCTACCTCTCTGTCTATCATACCAGCCAATACCGAGACACCTGAATTAGAAAGATGCACTCCATCCCTTGCATACATATGCTTACGACTAGTGAAGTGATCCCACCCGTCTATAAAACCTATATTATTCTCCCGACAGAAGACTTTCATCCTAGCATTTATTCCTATAGCTCGAGACCACCACTCTGAACTTTGGCTAAGCCTAGGGAGAATACCACACATCACAGGAACTGCACCCCTTTTCCTAATCTTATCCAGGGCTTGTCTATACAACCTAATCAGCTCTTCACTTCTACCATCCTGCACGTCATTTCCCCCAGCTATCAAACAAACAACATCTTTTTTCTCAATCCAGCTATTTATTGACTCACCCACCTTCTTCATACCTGCTCCAGGGAAAAAATATTTTCCTCTAACTCTATGCCTGAGTTTCCTGTCTACATATCTGCATAGTGAATCCCCTACAATTACCAAAGAACGAGACTTATCCGGAGGATGGGTTACTCCGACCTTGGGAGACTTACCTAGGCTCTTGACCTGAGAGCTTTTCCCACTTCCATTTTTACGATCGCTAGTACACCTATCTGACTCTATGGTTCCTGAAGAATTGCTGCCGCCACTGTCACATTCATCTCTAAGTGACCTAAATGAATTAGCAACCTGTAGTCTAAAAGTATCATTTTTCTTAAGAACCATTTTCGTTGAACCCTTATTCACAACTTTCCAGTCGTCTTCATTATTCAATCGACCCTTCCTGGTTAACACCTCTACTTTACCTCTCAGATCCCTGTTCTCCTCAGCTAAGGATCTGACCTCCTGCCTGACTGCGGCCAACTCATTTCTTAAATTAAAAATGAGTTTGCTTGCGTCAGACGAGGACAAATCCCCAGCACAGCCACAAACAGCACCAACAACGACACAACTACCAACACCACTACCACTAACACCACCAGCACAAAGAACACCACCACTCTCCATTGTACTAAGTTTGGTCAAGATTAGAGCTACTGGAAGCACGTCCTCACTGGATGAACCCAGGAACTAAACTTTTATATTTTCAAACTTTATTTTTTTATTTTTTATTTATACAATATGTGGATAGTTTTGAATATTAAAGTCCAATAACTAAACATATTGACATATATCACCAAAGTCAACAACAAAACATACAAACGAATGAACAAAAATACAAACATACTTTGTAATTGGTCTATACTTTAGATTTATATACTCGAAGGACCGCATTCCGAGTCCAGCTCGTTCCGTAATAAAAATAAATATATACAAAGAATTAAGCGTCTGGTATCTTGATAGCCTAAATGAATACATAAGTTAGGCTAATGCAGATTATTTTATTATAATTGTTTAAATCCTTACTGAAATTTAATATAACTGAAAGTTATCCTCTGTAATGATAATAATGATAATGATGATGATAGCAGTAACAGTTCAGTGGTGTAGTTGATAGCGCTTTTAGTTCCTGGGT
>JAXCGZ010010516.1:0-27839 GCA_037179515.1 Halocaridina rubra | reverse complement strand
AGTACATACAAGTTACAAACCATTTATCAGAAGGAAGATATAAAAAATTGAAGCAGACACATGTGACACCCAAACAAAATAATTTCAGCAAGAAACTTGTATCCTTCCTGCTTATCAGCAGGAAGGAGAGAAGGAAGGAAAACCAAATTCGTGATGAAACTAGTAAACAAAGCTTTAACAAGAAGGAAGAAATAATTAAAGGTGAAACATACAATCTAACACACCAATTTAAGTAGGAAGAAGTAGTGTCAGCAGGAAGAAGAGAGAAGATAATTTAGCACACAGAAGTGTTGGTCTAATAAATCAGTTTAAGGAGAAGGAAGAAGGAGTATTCGCAAGAAGGAGTAGGAATCAAAATTAAAACAGCAGTGTTAAGAAGAAGGTGATGAATTAGAAGAAGTAAAAGGAAGAAGAAGAAGAAGAAGTAAAAGAAAGAAGTAACAAAGAAAATAAAGAAGTAAAAGAAAGAAAGAGTAAAAGAAGGAGTAAAAGAAAAGAAGAAAAAAGAAAAAAAGAAAAAGGAGATGAAGAAGTAAAAGAAGCAAGAAGATGAGAAAGAAGAGAGAAGGAGCAGAAGAAGAAGATCGGGCGTCATCAGGAAGAAGAAGGAAGTGGATGTGAAGAGAGAGAGAAGTGACTTCGTGTTCAATTAAGACGTGACTGTAAGCTGTCTTTCCTGATTGTTTGTTTGTTTGTTTGTTTCTAACACCCCTGTGGTGGGTTTCTTTAAATATAGTGTGTGTGTGTGTGTATGTAGGCTTTGGTTAGTCCATACTATGTATAATGTAGTTTAGAAGTGTGCTTGTTAGCGTAGGATGGGAACATTTATTACAACAACAATATATATATATATATATATATATATATATATATATATATATATATATATATATATATATATATATATATATATATATTATATATATATATATATATATATATATATATATATATATATATATATATATATATATATATATAATATATATATATATATATATATATATATATATATATATATATATATATATATATATATATATATATATATATAACTAGCCCTTGTCTGAGCCTAGACCCATGAAGATACTGTTTCACCAGTAACTCCGTACACCTAATGGTGTATTTATTTAGCCAGCTGAGTTACCAAGAGCTTCCATGCGAGGAAAACAACTATCCTTTCCTTTTTTTTTTTAATTTATTTATTCAGATAACTGTACATGGGGACATGTGCACATGGGCACTCCCAGTCATATTGCAGTTGATAAACATTACAATATATTTGGTTATGTATAAATAACATACTAATAGAATTTGCAATTAATTTTAAATATCATAGCAAGTAATTAATAATAAAATATAGTGTAATAATTGAAGAGTACTTGAAGAGTAATCATTGTGACAATATTTTCAATAGCCCTTGTTGAGTGCTATCATTTAAGTTACATTTCACTTTCCAACGGTACTACTGCAGACAATTTGAAGCAGATATAGAATAACAATTTTCAGGTTAGAATAATAAGTAGGTAAATATACATATACAATCACATACACATATACATACACATATATATACATATATATACATACATATACACATACATACACATATACACATACATACACATACATATATATATGCATGCATTAATTAGATGAGCAATAGAAATACCACTGGGGCTTCATAGCCATACATATCAAGGAGAGAGAGAGAGAGAGAGAGAGAGAGAGAGAGAGAGAGAGAGAGAGAGAGAGAGAGAGAGAGAGAGAGAGAGAGAGAGAGAGAGAGAGAGAGAGAGAGAGAGAGAGAGAGAGTTTGTGGTATTCATTTCAGCAAAAGGAGTTATTCGTCCTTACCACAGATAAAGACACATCCATGCATACTCATACACATCATTGTCATCTGAGGGTAACACAGCAGAGGAAAGTGCATGTACTTAATCACATATACGTACACATATAAACCTGGACATACATACATACATACACATAAACACAGTGCCATATAATGGAAGATAAATTTGGAAGGAAAAGAAAGAGAAAGACTGAAAGCCCTTCCCCTTCTCTACCCTTCAAATTATGTATGTGAAAGAGAATTACGTCAATTAATCCATTATCACTATTATCACAACCATTGCTACCACCATCATGATTATTATTATCATCATTATTATTATTATTATCATTATTATTATTATTATTATTATTATTATTATTATCATTATTATTATTATTATTATTATTATTATTATTATTATTATTATTATTATTATTATTATTATTATTACCATCATCACTACTACAGCTTTTGCATATAGATAGAGTTATGAATCAAAAGTAGTAATTATTGATACATATAGACATACACATACATATACATATACACATACACATATACATACATATATACATATAAATACATACATATATACATATACATATACATATACACATACATGTACACATATACATACATATGAGCTCCTGAGGGAGGGGGTTAGAATACTTCTGTAGGATGAATTTTGGACTATTCCTATCTGAATTCACCACTTTGTAAGATGACTGGGTTATCTCACCGCTTGTTAC
Organism: Halocaridina rubra; assembly: GCA_037179515.1. Lineage (NCBI taxonomy): Eukaryota > Metazoa > Arthropoda > Malacostraca > Decapoda > Atyidae > Halocaridina > Halocaridina rubra. Next base: position 25,253 of record JAXCGZ010010516.1, on the reverse strand, counting down.
CAAGTTGTCGTAAAGTTAATCACTGTTCCACCACGTGTCACCAGTTGTCGTGATGAATTCTTCTCGCTACGTTAATATTAGTACCAGAAGGGTGCAAGGTAAGAATGGACAAGCAGTGGTTCCTTTATCTTAATTTATTCTAGAGTACAACGCATTCGACGCCTCAATGCCCCCCCACCCTATGACTATCACAATCTATGATCTATTCGTGCCCCTGGTACTATTCTGACTAACTGTCGCTCTCTGACTGCTTTCTGGCTGCCATGGGGATACTTGAAATACCCCAAAGGCAGGGCGTGTCGCTAAATCTACTTCTGCCAATTGCCTTCAGGTTCAAAGAGAGGTCCCTCCTCTTGTGGGATGGGCTATTTCAGTTGGCCTATAGAACGGAAAAGTTCCAGGTCAGAGTGTGGCTATTGGGTATCCCTCCAGGGCATATAGGGTTACTTGTGATTTTAGGCAGGGCCACATTCTGGGTCTTTCCCACACTCTTGAGGCACTTGACGCCGGGTGGCTAAGCCCTATGCTAAACCACCTGGGTTCAGCCAGGTGCTAAGCCCTATGGATCCAGCCAGGCGCTAAGCCACCTGGATCTGTTTACCGTACCCAGATAAACAACTGGGAGAGTATTCTATTTCACCCTTAACCTCTAGCCTCTCACGTTTCTCTTCACAACTTGTTACAGTTTCAGATTCTGACTTCAGCAAGGCTTCAGTCATGCGACATCCCTCCCAACCAAAACTGAAATATCTTTTATTTCAGTCGAAGCATGGGCTATCTTTTGAGAGCTCTTGGATATATCCTAGCTAACACTAGGTTACAATAAAAATGGGGCCGAATTATTTAAGCTATTATCTAAGAATTCCTATTTCTATGAACCCTAAACAATCTTTAGTACAAACATATTCCTATATTTAAAAAATAAAAATAACCATAATCATTAGGATTTCAGTGTGTAACTAATCATTATCAAACATTAATTAAGATCATAAGTTAGTTTAGATCATAACGTTAATTTATCTACTTCTCTCCTTTTTAAAAAGATTTACAAAAGTTGGTTAGTTACAGTAAAAATATGAATCATGTAGAACATTAGCATGTACGAACATTTAAAATGCGATAGACAATAACATAAATGGTAATTTCCTATCGTTACTATGGGGCATTGATTTGTCTTAAAATTAGGCCTTAAAAACTACTCCTGAAACAAAATATTTGTTACGATGTGAAAAGTCAGAAAACATTCATCATTCCAATGTGCAATTCCTATTCATAGACAAACTGATATGAGAACTTAATGAACACAAAGATTAAATCATAATTCAAATAATGATAATGCTAAAACAAAACACTAATATTATTTAAGCAGAGGACAACTTATTACTATCGGTGCAAATCATACACCTCATCAAAGGCACTTATTCAAAAACTATCTTTAAAGGAGTCTCTGAGTTGTCGCTTAAAATTATCTTAAAACTAAGTAAAACAAATAATAAAAGGGGACCTTTTCTTTCCCATTTTTTTCTTTCAGTTCTAAAGCGTGGGTTGTTCTTTCCAACAACTAATAAGGGATTTTTAAATACCCTTCTTTCTCTCTTCACTAAGGTTTGGACATGTATAGGGATTTTTTTCTTTCTGTCTGTTTGAATCCCATCAATGCGTGTATGTGGCTTCTAAAGGTATTATTCAGATATTTAAAAAACTTCTCTCTCTTTTTTTTTTTCCTTTTCACTACAGTTAGGACATGTATGGGAATTACCCCCCCCTTTTTTTTTTCTCTGGGATTTCATCAATTCGTTTACATGGCTTTTTAGAGTGTTTTTAGGATATTAAAGACTTTTGCTTTCTCTTTCCCTTGCTCATGAAATTCTTGCTAGGCATGATTCCAGTTTCTCTCTCTCTTCGTTTTTTCACTCCCCCGCCGTCTTCGCTGCAGGCCCAGGTTCGTACACTACCATAAATTATCTTCTTTCTAAGATAAGCAAGACAAAGAGGAAGCGATCGATGCACCTTCAAAATCCCTCCAGCCTGGCTTTTTCGTCCTACCCTCGGCCGATCTTGACTAAGACCACCCTGTAGGAGACCTGCAACGTCAGCGCGATTTCTCTTCAGTACTTCGAAGCAGACCTCGGGATGAAAATTTGAACCTATGTCACTACTACAGTTGTAAGAAAGGTTCCCTATGACTTCAGGGTACCAACAATGGCCATACGTTGGTAATCGAGGCTATACTTTGCCTCCCCTGCAACTGCAAGTGATTGCAATCTCTATTCAATGGGCAACAGGGACTTGTTTGAGAGGACAAAATCTAAAGACTTTTAGAACTTGCAGGTCGGGGCTGCCTAGAAATAGGGTGGTAATGGAAGGTATGTGTCTACACAACTAGATTATTATTCGAAGATACTTAGGACTTAGCTGAGAAACTGCTACATAGCATTACTCTACTATAGACATCAAAAAGAACAATCACTAAATGCTGAGAAAAGCCACTAAAGAAATATTCTTATTAGCAGTGGCTACAATAACATCAAGTATGAATTCAGATAAAAGATACAAATCATCAGGTTACTGCTGATTGTATTTCAAAAATAATAGTTAGCAACAGGCCATTGAGAGATAGCAACAATAACAGTAATCATAATAAGAACATTACTAATAATCATGATCAAAATAAGAATAATAAAAAATAAAATAAAAATACTAAATCAGGAATAGCCATATATATACAATGGAGACTGGCATTCAGAAGTAAGAACAGAGTTCTATACTTATATTTCATAGTAATGCTCATTCTAACACAGTCTCTTTTACTATTCAAATTCCTGCTGTCATAATCTATGTATATATATATAGAGCATAAGTGGCAACTTGCTGGCTCCACAATTTGTCAATGGGAGTTCTATCTATTCTCTAAACAGTTGCGACATGTGGCAAAAATATTTATGCAAATGGCGGTACTACCGATGCCTTAACAGTATTTATGCAATAACAGCATGCAACAATCTATCGACTGCAATAAAATGTAGGCACAATTATCGCCTAGCTTCACTGGAAAAAAAACACAAAAAAAGAATCAATGACGGCAACATTCTTGTTGTATCGGAAGCAGCTTATCTCAGTCTCAGAGTAGAGTGAAAGGTAGGCGAGAGAGAGAGAGAGAGAGAGAGAGAGAGAGAGAGAGAGAGAGAGAGAGAGAGAGAGAGAGAGGGACGGGGCGACCTTGAAATACGTTGCGGTTTCCACCCACGTGTCAGATGAGACGGGCCTCCTTCCTTTAACTGTACTGAAAATAAAAAATCGTCGCAGAGTATCTCTAATAATAAAATAATAAATAAACAAATGAAAGTGAACAAACGTTAGCAATGGCTATCGATAGAGTTTTACGTTTATTGTCAGAGGGCTATTCTTATTCCCCATTAACAAAAAACAAAAGCAAAAAGAACTTAGTGTACAACTGCAGAACTGTCGAAGCATAAATCCATTCCTTTCTGTTTAATATTGCTAAGGACTTTACTGTAACAGCATACACATCCTTGTCTATAATGACAATCTTTTTCTTGCTATAAACCAGAGGGTTGAGTCGAAGCACACACTCTCTAAAAGGCAACATATCCCTGATGAAATTAAAGCAAAATATTACAATCATATGTGACAATATCTCTACACTATCAACAAAAGTACAAATATCTTTTTCTTCACAAACGTCTTATCATGACTTAAGTATCATTAATTTTAACTTTAAAACTCAACATATAAATTCTGAGAATCTTAATTATCTCAATTAGCTCAATTATAATTTTAAATTCATGACAGTAACAGTAATTAACAATAATTATTTCTAGATAATCTTTTCCAAAACTCTTTAATTAAGATTTTAAAGATTTCTTCAATACAAAAAACTATATAACAAAAACGGGTATCAAAGAATATAAAAAGTCTATCTCTGTGTATGCAATAATAAAAACAAAAAGTATATTTCATTAGCAACAGTAAAGAATGCATTTTGCTTAAGTTTCATAACCTCGTACGGAGTTGTACATGAACAATTCAAACATAAAATATATATATTCTTTTACTATCTCGAATTTGACTTATGTAAATTACTAAACAACAGAATTTCCTCCAGAACAGGGAGAAGTTCGACTTTTAACTGTTCTGTCTGCTTTTACGGGGGGTGCACATGTGGGCGCTGTTTTCTCCCCTGTTCTTTTGGCTTCTGGATCAACTTCTGCTCTCTCAAATACGGGAAACGGCTGTATAACATTCTTGTTGTCATTTCGTGTCAGCTCTCACTCTTTCTTTATGACCAAGCTGAAATAATTTTGATAAACATTATCATGGCTAAAACTCGCAAAGTTTTATTTTATCAATCTAACATCTCTTCAGACAAATAATGTATATACTGCAGCTAGCAAAGAAAACAAAGAATCATTCATAGATTCACGTCCTTTATCACGTAACATCTATCTTGGAATCTCTCTCGGAAATCGAATAATAATCTCATTGGCGGAGTAGGGGACAAAACAAAAATAAAACAAACTTGGCATCTCAACCATATCTGGGCAGGTGGAGAATCACTTTCTCAAAAATATCCCTCACTAGATATTGTAACAGCACATCACCTCCCATAAAAATACTCTGATATGGCATGCAGAAGAACCTGGCGGAGCAGGGGAACGACCCTCGCAGAGACTCCCCAATCATGTTTCCTAACGGTGCTTTCCGCGATTTCACCCCCTAGAGCAACCCCCCCATTATACCCCTAATACATTCATTATACTCATTCGCTCACATGCGCTCACATTCAAACTTGCATTCCCTTTCTCTCTGTCTATGGAAAATTCTCCATCCCTTACCCGGATCTCTCTGAAGGAGAGTAAAGGTGAAATCTCGGTTGGGCCGCACGGTCACAAGACTGCCTCACCAGTCCTAGGTCCCATTCTAACGAACAAACAAACATTCTACTCCCTTGAATCTACGTTAGGGTGACACTGAAAAACCTTCCCTATTCTAGGACAGCACAAATTCCTCTAATTTACTCTTACTTTCACCTGCATAGCATAAAATAAAAAAAAACTCATCTCTAACTAATATCACGAAAATTTCTTATTCTTCAAATAAGCATGCCACACACGTATCGTAATGTTAATTTCTTCATCATAATAACATTAAAAGAACAATCTGTCATTTATGTCTTTCTTTCGCTAAAACATTACTCCCGCGGAGAAAAACAAACAAAAAAAGAAAAACCCTTGGAAACAGGCGCAATCTTAACACTCGATTTCTTACGCTTTAAGAAATTAATATAAAAATGACTTTACACGTACTTTAAATATCAAAGATCAGTACAATTACTACATATTTATAATAACGAGGTTGGGAGATCGATTGGTCACTTCCGCATTCCTTTCTCGAAAATCACACGTGTTCTAAGTAAAACCTTAAAAGCAGATTCAAGTATATTACTCACTATAATTCTTACACTTAAGAAATTAATATACCGTAATAGTGATTTCACGTGCATTAAATTTGTCAATTAACAATCGATACATTCGCGTTCTTAAAATTCAGTCTAGGCATTAATACAAATGGAACACACTTCCAACGCAATTTCTTTATATTACTCAAATTATAACAAAAAATGGAGTTTATTACTGCTTATAGCTATTAGTACAAATTATCCATGTTAGTAATGGGTACAGAAATTCTACTTTTATCAACTTATTAGGCGCCACACCCCTCATAGGCGGGTTGGCTGAGTCAAAGCATAACTACAAGATAAAATGGCGGCGTCCACCGACCTCAATTTCTTTTACTAATTGTCCCATTACCCACTAGATACAGATCACAAGTACTTAGCTATTTTAAGGAGGTGGTCCTGAAGAACTTCATGGCAAAAGGCAAGGAAGGAGGGGGTTCTCCTTCTTCTCTCGAGTAAAATCGACGAATCGCCATCTTCTTGGTCGGATCCGGCAACTTATATTTCTTGTAATGGGCATTTTCACTCAATGCTCCGGTCACACTTCGGCTTACTAAGAAATATCTTAGGAATAGTTCCTTAAAAGTTTCATAATATTCTCTGTTTGACCACTCGTCACTTCTCATCCGCAGACCCAAGTATTTCAGGAAGTCGGTCGCGGGAATTATAGACGGACATTCGAGGTCTTTTACATTTGCGCCGTCGAGGTATAAAAGTGAATTTTTGACTCGAGGCTCCTTTACAACCAGGGCACGGGGTGGGGGCTTGTCCTGCTGCGTTCCCTGTGTCACCACGGGGCTCGGAGCGGCAGGCTGTTCGTCGATGTTTGAGGCGTCGGTTTCTCTGTCGGCGTTGACCAAGTTCCTTCTCGATGGAGCGACGTCGGCAGGAGTTTGTAGGTGCCGCACGTGCTCCTCCAGTTCGAGAATTCTCCGGTGTTTGGCCTCGTCACTCATTTCTTGAATTGGGAGATGTTGGATTTCTGCGTTTGCCATTCTTATTTTCTTTTCTTCGCACTGGTTTCTTCTGATATGAGAGTCTCTTCGTATGTTTTCCAGGCGTGATGATCCGTACTGCGCTGCCACCAAGTTGTAGGATGAATTCCACCGCTGCCCAACAAGTTGTAGGATGAAATTTGGACTATTCCTATCTGAATTCACCACTTTGTAAGATGACTGGGTTATCTCACCGCTTGTTACCAAGTTGTCGTAAAGTTAATCACTATTCCACCACGTGTCACTAGTTGTCGTGATGAATTCTTCTCGCTACGTTAATATTAGTACCAGAAGGGTGCAAGGTAAGAATGGACAAGCAGTGGTTCCTTTATCTTAATTTATTCTAGAGTACAACGCATTCGACGCCTCAATGCCCCCCCACCCTATGACTATCACAATCTATGATCTATTCGTGCCCCTGGTACTATTCTGACTAACTGTCGCTCTCTGACTGCTTTCTGGCTGCCATGGGGATACTTGAAATACCCCAAAGGCAGGGCGTGTCGCTAAATCTACTTCTGCCAATTGCCTTCAGGTTCAAAGAGAGGTCCCTCCTCTTGTGGGATGGGCTATTTCAGTTGGCCTATAGAACGGAAAAGTTCCAGGTCAGAGCGTGGCTATTGGGTATCCCTCCAGGGCATATAGGGTTACTTGTGATTTTAGGCAGGGCCACATTCTGGGTCTTTCCCACACTCTTGAGGCACTTGACGCCGGGTGGCTAAGCCCTATGCTAAACCACCTGGGTTCAGCCAGGTGCTAAGCCCTATGGATCCAGCCAGGCGCTAAGCCCCCTGGATCTGTTTACCTTACCCAGATAAACAACTGGGAGAGTATTCTATTTCACCCTTGACCTCTAGTCTCTCACGTTTCTCTTCACAACTTGTTACAGTTTCAGATTCTGACTTCAGCAAGGCTTCAGTCATGCGACATCTATATATATATATATATATATATATATATATATATATATATATATATATATATATATATATATATATATATATATATATATATATATATATATATATATATATATATATATATATATTATATTATATATATATATATATATATATATATATATATATATATATATATATATATATATATATATATATATATATATATATATATATATATATATATATATATATATATATATATATATATATATATATATATATATATATATATATATATATATATATATATATATATATATGTTTTCACATGTACAATGTGCTTATTTGGATATATATATATATATATATATATATATATATATATATATATATATATATATATATATATATATATATATATATATATATATATATATATATATATATATATATATATATATATATATATATATATATTTTCACCTGTAAAATGTGCTTATTTGGATATACATAGTTGCCTCACTTATCGCGGTAGTTCGCTTCCGGGACCCACCGCGAACCAGGAAATCCGCGAAGTAGGATCCGCCTATATGTACATAGATATTTTAATATATTTTCACGCTTACACTGTATAAACACTCCCTGCACTGTTAAAAAAACACCCTTTACGTTATAAATAACAGCAAGCAACGTAAATTTTTATGAAAGTGATAGATAAAATTACGGTGAATGAGGTGATAATGACGTGACATACATACTCATTTACAATTATTTTTTCATTTACGTACTGTATAAACCCTCCCTGCACTGTTAAAAAAAACACCCTTAACATTATAGATAACAGCAAGCAACGTAAATTTTTATGAAAGTGATAGGAAAACTTACCGTGAATGTGATGACGTGACATACATACTCATTTACAATTATTTTTTCGTTTACATACTGTATAAACCCTCCCTGCACTGTTAAAAAAACACCCTTTACATTATAAATAACAGCAAGCAACGTAAATTTTTATGAAAGTGATAGATAAACTTACGGTGAATGAGGTGATAATGACGTGACATACAAACTCATTTACAATTATTTTTTCATTTACGTACTGTATAAACCCTCCCTGCACTGTTAAAAAAAACACCCTTAACATTATAGATAACAGCAAGCAACGTAAATTTTTATGAAAGTGATAGGAAAACTTACCGTGAATGTGATGATGACGTGACATACATACTCATTTACAATTATTTTTACGTTTACGTACTGTATATACCCTCTCTGCACTGTTAAAAAAACACCCTTTACATTATAAGTAACAGCAAGCAACGTAAATTTTTATGAAAGTGATAGATAAAATTACGGTGAATGAGGTGATAATGACGTGACATACATACTCATTTACAATTATTTTTTCATTTACGTACTGTATAAACCCTCCCTGCACTGTAAAAAAAAACACCCTTAACATTATAGATAACAGCAAGCAACGTAAATTTTTATGAAAGTGATAGATAAAATTACGGTGAATGAGGTGATAATGACGTGACATACATACTCATTTACAATTATTTTTTCGTTTACGTACTGTATAAACCCTCCCTGCACTGTTAAAAAAACACCCTTTACATTACAAATAACAGCAAGCAACGTAAATTTTTATGAAAGTGATAGATAAAATTACGGTGAATGAGGTGATAATGACGTGACATACATTTGTACATGACAGGTAAACTTACTGTGAATGAGGTGATGATCATCATTCTCGACCCCGGAGGAAATTATTTCACAGCCAATAAAAGCTTTACAGCTGCTTTTTGGGGGGGAAGAACATGGTAAAGGGGAGTTGCTGTTGATGTTTCTTCATTTGTTGGAACATGGCATGGTAAGGAGTCATGGCATCATCGAGAAAATTACAGAAGGTCACCGAACGAACCATATTTTCGTCATGTTCCTGCGAGAGTTGTTGGAGTGCTTTGTAATGTTCATACATGGCCGCCAAACGTTCGAGTGTAAGGCCAGGTTCTTCAGTTGGTTCGTGCGATTCCTCAAGTTCTTCCTCTTCTTCGCTCGCTGATTTCGTCATTTCATCCAAGTCTTCATCACTCAAAGGCTGCGAGTGGCAGTCAATCAGTTCATTCACATCTTCGGGAGTCATATCTTTAAAGCCTTCTCCTCCTAGCAATGCAGCCAAGTTCACAGCTTTCGCAACTGCCGCCTTCTGCACCTCGACAGGAGCAAATCCCTTGTAGTCGTGGATGATTTCGGGCCACAATTTCTTCCAGCTGGCATTGATTGTGGCCAACTTCATCTCTTTGATTGCTTTCTGAATATTTTGTAGGCATGTGGCAATCGTGTAATTACGCCAGTAAGTCTTCAATGAGAAGTCTTTGTCCGAATCCATGGAATCAACTAGGTTCGCCAGGGCATTTCGTGTGTATAGGGCCTTGAACGCACAAATAACGCCTTGATCCATATTCGGTGGCAGGAACTCAACTTGAACACCGTCATATTGGAGCTTGGTTGCGTGGCCACCAGCATTATCCATCAAAAGAAGGACTTTAAATTCAAGGCCTTTTTCCATAAGATAAAGTTTTACCTGAGGGATAAAGCATTGGTAAAACCAGTCCAATGTGAGGCTTTTCGTGATCCAGGCCTTGGGGTTATGCATCCAATACACTGGCAGCAGATTCTTATTCATGTTCTTCAAAGCCCTAGGGTTCTTTGACTTGTAGATAAGCCCGGGCTTTAACATGAAGCCTGCAGCATTCCCGCACATGATGAGGGTAACGCGATCTTTGTGCGCTTTAAATCCCGGGGCTTTAGCTTCTTCCTTGAAGAGAAAAGTGCGAGATGGCATTCTCTTCCAAAATAACCCAGTCTCATCCATGTTGAAGACTTGCTCAGGAACATATTCCCCTTCGGCGATAATTTTCTTGAAGTCATTCTTGACGTAATTTTCTGCGGCAGCTGTATCTGCAGAGGCAGCCACGCCATAAACTGAAACGCTCTTTAGGCCATAGCGTTTTTGAAATCTGAAGACCCATCCCCTGCTAGCAACGAACGGTTGTATCCTCGATGGAGAATCGCTGGAGGGTCCTGGTTGTGGGTCGTCAATATCTTCTTCTCTCCCCTCCTCTCCACGGTCGCCACTGCCGTCATCGGGTTCGTTTGCAGCGAATGTCTCGTACAGCTCTTCGCCTTTGTTTGTATGATATTGGTGTCTAAGCTGATGTTTTTTTTTCTGCAATCAGCAATCCACAGGGCCAAAGCAGCTTCCATGCGCACTACTGCCTTATTGCGGGGTGATACGAGCCTCTTCGCCGATTTATTAAAAGAAATGCTCGCTGTTTTCCTGATCTTTGCCTCGTCCTTTTTTATGTAACGCACAGTAGATTCATTGAGGCCAAAATAGCGACCGACATCCACAAACTTTTTTCCTTCTTTCAACATATCTAAGAGTTTCACTTTATCTACAATGGTCAACATTTTCCTTTGCCGCTTAGGCTCACTACAAGAAGCCTTAGAAGATAAAGGATGCTTGGGAGGCATTGCAAAGGTTTTAATATGCGAGTAAAAAAAATCACAAGCAAAACGTATTAGTAAGCACAACGAGAACGGCGCACACGAGAGTTAGACTGAGCGAGTGAGGCGGCAAATTGGAAATTGGAGGGAAAAGTAAACTGCAATGAAAATGCCAATCAGACCCAATGATACAGAAAATATTGAAAAAACAATTCTGTGATTCGTTGTCTCCCGACCTTTCAGCCAATAGCATTCCATGAACTATCTCACATAGGTGAGAGCCTTTTCGTTTCCGAAACGTTGATAGCGGTATCGTATTTTACATGGTGAAATACTGTTAGTACTTTATGTTTTTTATTATATTTTACTGTTTTATTATTCTTAGACTAGGAAATACTTGTTTTATCAATAAAATAATGAAAATTTTAATATTCACTAGGTCACGTGGGTGAGAGCCTTTTCGTTTTCCGAAACGTTGATAGCGGTATCGCATTTTACATGGTAAAAGTACTTTTAGTACTTTATATGTTTTTTTTTATTTTTTACTGTTTTATTATTCTTAGGCTAGGAAATACTTGTTTTATCAATAAAATAATGAAAATTTTAATATTCACTAGGTCACATAGGTGAGAGCCTTTTCATTTTCCGAAACACTGATACCGGTATCGTATTTTACGTGGTGCAATACTGTTTACTATTTTTTGCTGTTTTATTATTCTTAGGCTAAGAAATATGTTTTTTTAATCAATAAAATCATGTAACTACTGGAAATATAAATATATATGCTAGCTCACGTAGCTGTGACCCCAATACATTGTACGCTATCGGACACTGTTTTGTATGATGCAGTACCCTGTACTGCGAGTTATACTGTGCGTACGTATATCTAAATTTATGTTTTTTACTATTTTTTTACTGTTTTATTATTCGTAGGCTGGGAAATAATTTTTTTTATCAGTTAAATAATGAAAAAAAAATTTCAATAAAAAAATTAAAATACTAAAAAAAAAAAATTTTCAATATTTTAATATTTTTGCGTATACCCATAAAATAACATAATAATTTATCCCAAAAAAAAACGCGATAGAGTGAGACCGCGAACCAAGAAGCGCGATACAGCGGGGTAACACTGTATGTATATATATATATATATATATATATATATATATATATATATATATATATATATATATATATATATATATATATATATATATATATATATATATATATATATATATATATATATATATATATATATATATATATATATATATATATATATATCCAAATAAGCACATTGTACATGTGAAAACATGAATCATTTTCACCCCGACCGGGACTTGAACATAGGACTTATAATTACTAAGCCAAGGCGCTACCAACTACACCACAGAAGGTTAAAAGGAAATAGACCTTATAGCTTATATCTGCCATACTTTGGAATGAATGCATTCTATCTGAATGCCTCAATGCTCATATTACAGTTTCCCCAATCTCACTCATGGTTTCGTTTTTGCATTTAATTCAACTCATAATCTCTTTCGGTACCAACAATAACCAAATAAGCACATTACATATGTAAAAACATGAATCATTTTTACCCCGACAAGGACTTAAACCTAGGACTTATAATTACTAAGCCAAGGCACTACCAACTACAAGTTAAAAGGAAACAGACTTTATAGCTTACATCTGCTATACTTAAGAATGAATGCATTCTATCTGAATGCCACTATGTTTATATTACAGTTTCCCCAACCTCACTTGTGGTTTCGTTTTCGCATTTAATTCACCTCCCAATTGCATTCGGGACCAATAATAACCAAATAAGCACATTACATATGTGAAAACATGAATCATTTTTACCGCGTACGGGACTTGAATTGAAACTAGGACTTATAATTACTAAGCCACAGGCACTACCAACTACATAACAGAAGTTTAAAAGGAAACAGACCTTATGGCTTATATCTACTATACTTAGGAATGGATGCATTCTATCTGAATGCCATTATGTTCATATTACAGTTTTCCCAACCTCACTCGTGGTTCAGCGTTCGCATTTAATTCAATTCCAAATCTCATTCGGGACCAACAATAACCAAATAAGTACATTACATATGTGAAAACATGAATCATTTTTACCCCGACCGGATATTGAACCTAGGACTAATAATTACTAAGCCATAGTGGCATTCAGATAGAATGTGTTCATTCCTAAGTATAGCAGACATAAGCTATAAGGTCTGTTTCCTTTTAACCTTCTGTGGTGTAGTTGGTAGCACCCTGGCTTAGTAATTATAAGTCCCAGGTTCATGTTCATGTTGGGGTAAAAATGATTCATATTTTCACATATGTAATGAGCTTATTTGGTAATTGTTGGTCCAAAATGAGATTGGGAGTTGATTTAAATGCAAAATCGAAACCACGAGTGAGGTTGGGGAAACTGTAATATGAAATAGAGGCATTCAGATACAATGCATTCATTCCTAAGTATAGCACATATAAGCTATAAGGTCTGTTTCCTTTTAACCTTCTGTAGTGTAGTTGGTAGCACCTTGGCTTAGTAATTATAAGTCCCAGGTTCAAGTCCCAGTCGGGGTAAAAATGATTCATGTTTTCACATATGTATTGTGATTATTTGGTTATTGTTGGTCCCGAATGAGATTGGAAGATAAATTAAATGCAAAAACAAAACCAGGGGTGAGGCTGGAAAAACTGTAATATGAACATAATGGCATTCAGATAGAATGCGTTCATTCATTAGTATAGCAGATATAAGCTATAAGGTCTATTTCCTGTTAACCTTCTGCGGTGTAGTTGGTAGCACCTTGGTTTAGTAATTATAAGTCCTAGGTTCAAGTCCTGGTTGGGGTAAAAATAATTCATGTTTTCACATATGTAATGTGCTTATTTGGTTATTGTTGGTTCCGATTGAGATTGGGAGTTGAATTAAATGCAAAACCAAAACCATGAGTGAGGTTGGGGAAACTGTAATATGAAAATAGTGGCATTCTGATAGAATTCGTTCATTCCCAAGTATAGCAGATATAAGCTATAAGGTCTGTAACCTTCTGTGGTGTAGCTGGTAGCACCTTAGTTTAGTAATTATAAGTCTAGGTTCAAGTTCCGGTTAGGGTAAAAATGATTCATGTTTTCACATATGTAATGTGCTTATTTGGGTATTGTTGGTCCCGAATGAGATTGGGAGATGAATTAAATGCGAAACCAAACCACAAGTGAGGTTGGAAAAACTGTAATATGAACATAATGGCATTCAGATAAAATGTGTTCATTCCTAAGTATAGCAGATATAAGCTATAAGGTCTGTATCCTTTTAACTTTCTGTGGTGTAGTTGGTAACTCCTTGGCTTAGTAATTATAAGTCCCAGTTTCAAGTCTCAGACGGGGTAAAAATGATTCATGTTTTCACATATGTAATGTGCTTATTTGGTTGTTGTTGGTCCCGAAAGAGACTGGGAGTTGAATTAAATGCGAAAACAAAGCCACGAGTGAGGTTGGGGAAATTGTAATATGAATATAGTGGCATTAAGATAGAATAAGTTTATTCCTAAGCATAGCAGATATAAGATATAAGGTCTGTTTTCTTTTAACCTTTTGTGGTGTAGTTGGTAGCACCTTGGCTTAGTAATTATAAGTCCTAGATTCAAATCCTTGTCGGGGTAAAAATGATTCATGTTTTCACATATGTAATGTACTTATTTGGTTATTGTTGGTCCCGAATGAGATTGGGAGCTGAATTAAATGCGAAAACGAAACCACGAGGTAGGTTGGGAAAACTGTAATATGAACATAGTGGCATTCAGATAGAATGCGTTCATTCATAAGTATAGCAGATATAAGCTATAAGATTCTGTTTCCTTTTAACCTTCTGCGGTGTAGTTGGTAGCGCCTTGGCTTAGTAATTATAAGTCCTAGGTTCAAGTCCCGGTCAGGGTAAAAATTATTCATATATATATATATATATATATATATATATATATATATATATATATATATATATATATATATATATATATATATATATATATATATATATATATATATATATATATATATATATATATATATATATATATATATATATTTATAGTCACTGTGCATTTATTAACATATAAATATTTATATATTTATATTTACATAATTATATATATAAAAAGTGCACAGACTTTCAAAACACCCTGTAGAAGAGGGACTGGAGAATACGCTGGAGTACATAACTCAAAAATGGCCACCGTGGCAGACTTCCACTCACAGAAACTTACTTGTAAAACTTAAACTGTAATTTATCTTTTTTAAGTTTAATCAAGAATGGCATTGTGTGTGTGCAGGAGTGGAAGTCCTCAGTAATATTAGAAAATTAAGTTCTCTTACACAACCTACAAATAATGTGCTAGATTTAGTGAATACAAGACAGTCTTGTCTCTTTCAAGTTATGGAACCAAAAAATTTCTATCCCTGTGGTCCCCCCTGGTTTTTGAGAGGAACTCTGCAGAGAGGACAGAAAGGAACACTAGCCCACATATTATTTACATGTTGAAAGTCTCCGATAAAAGGGTTACCACTGAAAACGAGAAATATAACTCCACTCATATATTCCCTGTGTTGTCTAAGGTAACCAAAGAGATAGAGAGTTTGTGGGTAGCAAAGCCACCCACCATCAAATTTAATTTGCTTGCAAAAGGTTCATATAAGGGAGTGGAGTTGAACAGGGTACTGTAGATGTCGTCCTGTTGCCTCCCTAGTTTTAGTAGTAGATGGAAATTATATGTAACAAATAAAAGAACTTGGTACCTCTAAACTCCTAAATATTATAAAGAAAAAATATTACTAATACCAGTAATAGTAACAATAATGACCAATATACATACATACATATACCTTGGCTGTTTCCCCCTTTAAATGGGGGGTAGCCGACATCAAAAAAGGAAAACAGTTTGGGGAGAAGTTATTCTCCCCTCTACTCCCTTCTATTATCAAATGATTTCTTGACTGAATATTCAAGAAGCTACAGAGGTGATAAAGCTTCCTAATTAACTAAACAAGGTCTGAAGGAGAATAGTAATATCGTATCTGCTTTACCTTAGAAGAGATAACGGATACTGCCTTAAGTTCTTTATAATGAGAAGAAAAAAATTTGGTATTTAATGTTTGTCCTGAATTTTAAGTATTGCTCACATATACGATTAGTAGGTTGTCCACGGCACCAACCGCCCGTTGAAAGACAACGACTGAAGGTATTAGGATCCAACTAGGACTGGTCCAGACAGTTTTGGGTTGAGTCTTCCTTCAGGACAGTTCTTTCCTCAGGCCTACATCTACATTCAATATTGTGGCGCATTCATTACATATCTCTTGCTATTCCATTACATTTGACAAGTCACAGCATTCCCCACATCTGTCTCTTTTTCTCTCTTTTTTCCTCACATTTATTATTATTTATGGAAGGTCCACAGCTAATGGCCACCAGTACCAGGCATAGGGGGGTGTGAAGAATCTCTGGGGATCGTGTTGACTCCACTATTGGCTTGACGGCAGACACGCCTGGTGGTAGTAATGGTTCTGCCCTTAACCTTGCACCTCCCAAAAGATCTGCTTATTTCACTCTTCACTATTCTAACATTCGTGGGCTGAACTCTGATCTTTCGTGTGGCACAGCACTTGGGTACTTTCCTCCCTAACCTCCTCCTCCTATCTGAAACCCAGCTGTCTATACATGCTTCCACTGACCCATTCCAAATCTCTCACTATAATCTGTATACTTGTTTTCGTTCCAAAGGTGGGGTTTGTGCCTACTGCAATACTAACACTCCTACTGCGAGGCTCATGGACCTTGAATTTCCTGACTTCGATGTTCTCTGGCTAAAAGTCTATCTCTCCAATACCACTATCTTCCTTTGCTTCTGCTACTGTTCTCCAAATTCCACCGAGTTTGTGTCTTTCTTTGGATATCTGTCCTCGTGCCATGAGTCCTTTCTATCTGCTCACCAACATGCCGAAGTTCTCTACATTAGAGACTTCAATGTACATCACAGTGAGTGGCTTCATTCTTCTCACACTGATGTGGTAGGAAGTGAGGCCCTTGCTTTCTCTATTACTCACGATCTGGAGCAATTTATCAAACATCCTACTCGCGTTCCTGATCGTCACGAACCTGCTGCAAACACTCTTGACCTATTTTTCACTTCTAACCCTTCAAACTACTCTTATTCTGTGCTTTCTCCTCTTTCTCTTTACGATAAAGCTGAATAACACCGGAATGTATTAGATTTGGTAGCATGGTCGGTGATAACAGATATGCATCGCCTTCTTTAAACTTATTTATTAAGAGATTACACTTAATTTAACTCCTCAAAGCTCCCATTCTTACACCTAACAGATCCCCGCCCCTTAGGGGGAAAACTTCTATATAGATCGTAGTTCTGCCCACGGCAAGGCCTAGCTTCTAACTGACGCTCTCGTGTATGCTCTATTCTCTGGTGGGTGGATTTTAGGTTGCCACTTTGCCCTCTACCGGCTCATGGCGTCTATGTGAGAGGCCTAAAATCATAACAATTCATCTAGTTGTCCAACACATCCAGCATAGCAAATACATGGTGAATGTCAGTAACAACACTTGACTTTTCTTATGACACTCCCTACCACCACTGAAATATTATATTTCAGAAGAAACATTAAACATTTTCTTTGAGAGCCTTATAATTTTTAACTATCATTATTTTACAAAATAAAACGGGTCAGAACTATCTAATCAACTGACTTATGACACTATTACAATTTTATATAATTATCTAAACAGATTACAGGAATATCAAACAATATAAAATACAGTTGGTTATGATCTCTGCAAATATTCAATACTTAAACATTATAATATAGCGCAAAAATATTCGCAATTGCAATATATAGCTACTGATCAATGACAAAATTATTTAAGATAAAAAACTAATTACACTATTACATTACTCAAGTTATATAAAATATATTTGGATATGATCCCTGCAAATATTCATTTCTCAAACAAAACATTTGTCATGGTGTGAATAGAGTTAAAAATATTCCCAATTACAATATGTAACTACTATTCAATGACAAAATGATATAGGAGAAAAACTAAATGAACATAATTATTTTACTTAATATAAAATACAGTTGGATATGATCTCGGCAAACATTCAATAGTAATGTGGTGATCTGTCTATCACACACAGTTCATTAGTTATACCTTGTGTGTGTTTTATTGTAATACCATAAGTAATATTGTATCTACCTACATGAATATATTCATTTGAGAGACTATATTAAACCAATCATTTATTTTGTCATTAATTCATAATTTTCTCATGAATAATTGGAATTTGTTTGTAAAGCTAATCTAAATCTTAGGAAATCCTTAATTATGTAAAATATGATAAAATTATATACTTTTATTTTAGAATGTGATGCTCGTCTGATTTGTTTACAGAATGGACGAGGACTCGCTCTGAGGACAGCATCAGGTGATGACCTATTGTTAGAGACTCGCAAAATTCGTGTAAATTTATGAGCCTCCCATTTCGCCCCTTGGACTAGTGCTGTCGAATTTGTCAAGCAGTGACTCTATTTTAATATTGCATAAAGTTTTTGGATTTTGAACAATTATAATTTGATGTTAAGTGTTGTTTATTTTGATGTGTCCAGCAGTCGTGCCTGGAGCTAGAACTCTGTTATTTTTGTAAAATTTAACCTTTTCTTTTGGGCTGAAATATTGCTCCATTATAATATTAACTTTTTTCCAATATATTTTTATATTTTATTGATGAGTCTTTCATTTAAGCCTGGATTTATGCAGTGTTCAGTTAATATTATTTAGTGTATTTGTGTTATTAACCAGTGGGAGTTCTCCACTAACTATTAAGCAAACGTAACTCATGCCCTTCCCCTTTAGTACCGTACAGTTTGTCTTATATTTAATTATGAGCTAGTAAGTTTTAGCCCAACTTTATTTGAAGTTGGTGGAGTAAATATTTTTGTGTAAGGTAGCCTGCAAAAAACTGAGAGTAGACTATTCATTGACCAGGTGAAAGCAGGCATTCTGGGAATAGTCACCACAAGTAACATATAACACACATTATAGTGAGAAAAAAATGAGAATTCAACACATGCACAATTGATAAATGACAGCTATTCATTAATGACACTTACTATATTATACTTACTTCTAGGGGAGTCTTTGAGGTTTTTTCCTTAATTTCAACTTAAAACTAAAAAACATTACAATTTGGTTATTTCTATTAAATGCTGTCAGACGGTGGGGACTTTTTTCTTTCCCATCTTTATCAGTTCGAATACGTAGCTGAAAAATCGTTATTTCCCTTTTGGGGACATTTTTGACTTTTTAATTATTTAACTTTCTCAATTATAGAGATTTCTTATTCCCTTTCTCATTTTTATGGAGTTTATTATATGTATGGGGATTTTTTTCCATCTCCCTTTCTCATTTTTTAATTTTAGGGACTTTCATTTCCCTTTTCTCATTTTTAGTTACAGGGATATTCATTTCCCCAGTGGCCTGTACCATCATTGCTAGGTCTTGGGCTTCTTCCCACACCTTGTTTCCGTTAAACCCTCACCTTACACTTTGAGGTAGGTCTGGGTTGTAACTACGTACCGTGAATTCTTTTTCTTGAGATCGACCAGACACAGAAGAGAGCCAATATATCTGCCATGAACCTATTCAGCCCGTGTTTTGCAAATTTTGAGGTGGTCCTAGGACCACCTCGCACGCTACCTCCTCATGGAGGTGCATCTTCCTCCAGTTGAAAAATATGAATATAGCCTGGAGTAGACTCTAAGGCCAGATATTAGGGCCAATGTCACTAATACAAATGTAAGAGAGAATAGATATGACCTCTGAGTACAAACAAAGGTCATATGTAGGCATTCAGAGGGTATACTTCGGCTCCCTGCATCTGCAGGCGCTTGCAATCTCTCCAATGGGTAAAAGGGACTGGTTTGTGAAAACAAAATTTAAAATTGCAGGTCGGGGCTGCCTGGAAATAGGGTGGTAATTGAAAGTATGCGTCTACACCATTAGATCATTATTCCAAGATACTTCGGACTTAGCTGAGTAACTGATACATAATATTAGTATACTATAGATATCAAAAAGAAAAGTCATGAAATGATGAGAACAGTCACTAAAGAAATATTCTTATTAACAGTGTCTATAGTAATCTAAAAGCATAAATTCAAGAAAAAAATATAAATCATTTGGTTACTGCTGATAGCATTATGAAAATAATAATTAGCAAAAGGCCATGATGTGAAAGCAACAATAACAGCCAACATAATAATCATGACAATAATAGTAATCATGACCATAATAAACATAATAAAAATAGAAATAAAAATACTAAATCAGGAATAGCAGTATATAGTGTTCCCTCCCTATATCGTGGTTCACCTATCGCGAATTCAGTGCATCGCGGATCTGTTTTGCAAAAACAAAAAAACAAAGAAACACACACACACAATTGAATGATTGTGACACCAGGACGGCCCAAAAAATAATAAAATAAAACAGCCTTTATCGGGCCTGAGCACACAGAATACACAAAGTAAAGAGAAACAGAGATGGAGAGTGTAATGACCTGTCAGATGTGAAGGGATTATAAAAGATATGTAATGCATATCCAATTCTCTGCTGGGTTTTAATATACCTCTGCATTACTTTCATGATGTCTATTACAAAAATTCTCCTTAAATCTTATTATTATCATTATTATTATTATTATTATTATTATTATTATTATTATTATAATTAAGAGCTCATCATTGTTTGCACATCTGTTGGTTTATCTACTATAATAACTGTGTACAGTGCCCCTCCATAGTTGGCTGGGACAAAGGGAATTTGGGTAGAATAGAATGTTGGAGAGAGAGAGAGAGAGAGAGAGAGAGAGAGAGAGAGAGAGAGAGAGAGAGAGAGAGAGAGAGAGAGAGAGAGAGAGAGAGAGAGAGAGAGAGAGAGAGAGAGAGAGAGAGAGAGAGAGAGAGAGAGAGAGAGAGAGAGAGAGAGAGAGAGAGAGAGAGAGAGAGAGAGAGAGAGAGAGGAGTGTGTGTGTGTGTGTGTGTGAAGGGAATTATTGGGGGTTATGGTGTTGGGAGTAGACGATCGGTGTCGTCACACGGTGTAAGTGTGTATGTCTGTATGTACGTGTTTGTAATTACCTAATTGTACTTAACTAATTGTGTTTACGGGAAAGAGCCCAAAGGCCGTATCTTCCCGTCTCCTGATCGGTTCCATTTTGTACTTAGAGATACTTATCATACCTGTCCGATGTGAAGGGATTATAAAAGATATGTAATGCATATCTAATTCTCTGCAGGGTTTTAATATACCTCTGCATTACTTTCATGATGTCTATTACAAAAATTCTCCTTAAATCTTATTATTATTATCATTATTATTATTATTATTATTATTATTATTATTATTATTATTATTATTATTATTATTATTGTTATTGTTATTATTATGATTATTATTATTATTATTATTATTAGTATTATTATTATTATTATTATTATTGGCAACAATAATTTTCCTTTGATGATGATTGTGGAGATTATTATTTTTATTATTGTTATTATTATTATTATTATTATTATTATTATTATTATTATTATTATTATTATTATTATTAAGAGCTCATCATTGTTTGTACATCTGTTGGTTTATCTACTATAATAACTGTGTACAGTGCCCCTCCCTAGTTGGCTGGGACAAAGGGAGTTTGGGTAGAATAAAATGTGTGTGTGAGAGAGAGAGAGAGAGAGGAGAGAGAGAGAGAGAGAGAGAGAGAGAGAGAGAGAGAGAGAGAGAGAGAGAGAGAGAGAGAGAGAGAGAGAGGAGAGAGAGAGAGAGAGAGAGAGAGAGAGAGAGAGAGAGAGAGAGAGAGTGTGTGTGTGTGAAGGGAATTATTGGGGCTTATGGTGTTGGGGGTAGACGATCAGCGTCGTCACACGGTGTAAGTGTGTATGTTTGTATGTACGTGTTTGTAATTACCTAATTGTAATTAACTAATTGTATTTACGGGAAAGAGCCCAAAGGCCGTATCTTCCCGTCTCCTGATCGGTTCCATTTTGTACTTAGTGATACTTATCGTACCTGTCATTAAAACTATGGATTGAAAGAGCATTAACTACCTCCTCGCTTAGCGAATTCCAAGCATCAACTACTCTTACACTGAAAAAGTATTTCCTTACATCCTGCCAAGAAGTTTTCTTACAAAGCTTCAAACTATGACCTCTAGTTGTACAGCCAGCCATATCAAAATATCGATCCCTATCCACTCTATCATAACCATGAAGGAATTTCAAGACTGTCACCATATCCCCCCTTAATCTTCTAGCTTCCAGTGATTTTAAGTCTAATTCCCTCAGCGTCTCTTCATAACTGAGATTGTGTATTTCTGGCACTAGTTTCGTGGCATGTCTTTGAACTTTTTCAAGCTTAGCTATGTGCTTTTTCAAGTGCGGATTCCAAAAGGGGGCTGCATATTCAAGTTTTGGCCTCACATAGGTTACATAAATATTTCTGAACATTTCCTTGTCCATGTGCCTGAAGGCTACCGTTACAATTGATAAGAAGGCAAATGCTGCCCTTACTATGCCATTTATATGGATTTCTGGAGACAAATCTGCCAGTATGTTTACTCCTAGATCTCTCTCATTTTCTGTCTCAGAGTTGTACTCCAGCCACCGAGTAGTCAAGGGCCTTCTTGCACTTGTACCCATTCTCATTACCTTGCATTTTGATGTATTGAATTTCATTAGCCACTTTTCTTACCATTCATGCAGACTATTTAGATCTTCCTGAAGTTCTCTACCATTGCTCTCGTTTCCTACTTTCTTCACAATCTTTACATCATATTCATGAATGAATTTACAGACTCTGGTAGGTCATTTACATATACAAGGAACAAAAGTGGCCCTAAAACTGAACCCTGTGGAACTCCACTACTAACTCTTCTCCATTCAGATACTGAGTGTCTTACTCTAACCCACTGTTCCCTTCCTTCTAAGTAAGTTTTTATCCATTCCAAGACATTTCCACCTATTCTAGCCATTGCTTGCAGCTTCCTAATAAGTCTCCCATGTGGAACAGTGTCAAACGCTTTCTGGAAGTCTAGAAATATGCAATCTGCCCAGCCCTCTCTTTCCTGTAAGATCGGCTTACCTCATCATAAAATTCTAATAAGTTTGTTACTGTTGATCTACCTTCCCTGAAGACATGTTGCCTCACTGACAAAAAGTTGAAGGATTCCAAATGAAGAGAGATATGTTTCCTCAGTAGTTTCTCCATAACTTTGCAAACTATGCTGGTCAAGGAAACTGGTCTATAGTTTAGAGCCATATCCCTCTTTCCCTTTTTGAAGATAGGTATCACGTATGCTTGTTTCCAGCATCTTGGAATCTCCCCTGATTCCAGTGACTTTTTAAATATGATACTTAGTGCCACTGATATTGAGCTTGTGCATTTTTTAAGTACATGAGGGGATATGTCATCAGGATCTGTAGCTTTACGAACATCTAAATCCATCAGCGCTTTGCATACCTCTGTGGCTGTAAGGTTGATGTTCTCTAATACCGGCCACAGAGCTTCTATCTCTGCAATCTGAGGGGGTGAGGTATTTTCTACTGTAAATACTGACTGAAACTTCTTGTTCAATACTTTGCAGATCTCTTCATCTGTCTCGGTGATGCTTCCATCCGCTCTCTTAAGCCTTAAAACCTGTTCTTTTACCTTCAGTTTTCCTCTGATAAAGCTGTGGAAAAGCTTGGGATTTTCTTTAGCCTTCCTGGTGATGTCCCTTTCATAATGTCTCTCTGTCTCTCTTCAATTACTTAGGTAATCATTTCTTGCTCTTTTGTAGGTTTGCCAGGCATTTATGTTTTTTCTCCTCCTATACCTTTCCCAGCATTTGTCTCTCCACTCCTTAGCTCTTTTACACTCATTATCGAACCATTTCTCTCTGGCATGAATTACACCTACTTTGGTGACAGGTATGCAGCAATCTACTATCTTCCCATATTTCTCACAAAAGATGTCATACATTTCTTGTACAGATTTGTTGTAAAATAAGGTTCTCCAGTCAATAACTGCAAAAAGCTCTTTTCATTTTGATGTGATCTCCTTTCGGATAGTTCCTCCTCATGTCCTCAGTGCCTCTACTCTCAGGCAGAATATTTTCAATGATATACTCCATCAACAACACACAGTGGTCACTCTTTCCAATTGGTGGTTCATACTCATTTTTTCAATATCCAACACATCTGTGAATACTAGATCAAGTAGTGATGGCTCATCCCCACCCCTGGCCCTCGTTGGTTCCATTACATGTTGGTGTAGGAAATTCCCTTGTACGCAATCTAGGAATCTTGCCCCGAATGAGTCCTCACCACTGTGTGGGTCAAGATTTATCCAATCTATCTCTTTATGATTAAAATCTCCCATAATCAAAATCCTACATTTACTCTCTCGTGCCATGTTAACAACTGAGTTTATGACTTCAATAGTACCTATATGACTTTCCTCATAAACTTCTAGCCTATTTATGTGTATGTGTGCGTGTGTGTCCCGCTTAACCGATTTCCGTTCCGTTCTACAGTAGTCTCTCTCTCTCTCTCTCTCTCCTCTCTCTCTCTCTCTCTCTCTCTCTCTCTCTCTCTCTCTCTCTCTCTCTCTCTCTCTCTCTCTCTCAACATCTTTCCTCTTTTATTGTCGTCATCTTTTCATTTCCTCTTTCTCATTTGATTTCTTCTCTACTTTGATGGCAAATGGGTGCATCCTTTTAAAGTTCCTTCAGGAAATGAAGACAGAGAGTGAATATAAAATGGAGAGAAATTTATTATAAGATTTTTCTCTCTCTCTCTCTCTCTCTCTCGCTTTGTTTGAGGCTTATCTAATTTTCAGAATTATAGTATTATTAATATTCCTTGGTTCTAAGCATTATTCTATCTATCTGCACGAAATCTTAACATAAATAGTGTCAGCTGAGAGAAAAAGGAAACGTATACAATTCGTTCAAAGAAAACGTATATCATCCTGTACATAGGAAACGTAAATTAAATATATATATATATATATATATATATATATATATATATATATATATATATATATATATATATATATATATATATATATATATATATATATATTCTCTACACGTTATTTCCCTGACGATATTATATCGAAAGTTTGTTTCCTGTTTTTTAAAGTTTTTTTTCAATCTTCATACTATCACATTCATATAAATTTACGCTTGTGCACTGTTACTAATAAAG
>JAXCGZ010010515.1:12500-27877 GCA_037179515.1 Halocaridina rubra | reverse complement strand
CCTTCGCAAGAAGACAACCGTCCCAGCCCTTGGTAGAAAAGGGAGTCCGTGACGTAAAACCGGAACAAGTAGTAGCAGTAGTAGTAGTAGGAGGAGGAGGAGGAAGATGAGGAATAACTACTACTAATACCACTACTTCTACTACTAGTAGTAGTAGTAACAACATTGTTCATAGCTTGTTTTCTACGAGAACTACAGGAAATTCTAACACTCTTGTCTGGAATATTTATGAAAATAGCCAACCATAAGCCTAAGACTCAAGGCTCCGATGAAAGCACTTATGATGCTAAGCTGACAGAATAAACACTTGAGGAATGTCGTTGTCTTCGGTCACCGTGGTCAAATGAAACCGTTGGAACTGACAACGGTTTATAATAATTTGGAGACGATATTTTTGTCTTTAATGATACTGTTTACGACGTGCGTGATATATTGAGGTAACGTCTAGAGGCGTTGAGGTTTGTAAAACATCAGAAATAATATTTATGTTCATAATAATAATTATAATAATGTTCCGGTTTTACGTCACGGTACTCCCTTTTCTACTAAGGGCTAGGACGGTTGTTTTCTTGCGAAGGACTTGTTTTGGCCGATGTAATCGTTACCCTAAGTGTTCATAAGCCTCATTATAATAATGCTAACCTCAAACCGTGACGGGGCGCGAACCCTCGTCCTGACGCCTCAGAGTCGCGGACGCTACCGCTTAAGCCACGGTGACTACTATAATAATAATAATAATAATAATAATAATAATAATAATAATAATAATTACATTTTTGCAGAATTATAGCTTATTACATGATCTTCATAATTTTGCAAATCTACATATTATAATACTTTGAATAAGACATAGGCCTAGATAGAGCAAAACAGTTACAAAAATATGAAAAAGTTAGAATCTGAGTAACAAGGCCTATTCGGTTAGTAGCCTAGCCCTAGATTCCCCCTCCCGCTAAATTCAATATCCAATGAAAGTCGTTTTAGCTGTGAAACCAATACGATGGAGGGAAGGGAGGGAGGGACAGGAATACGGAAAAAAGGAAATCGGGAGGGAAAGAGACAGGGAACTCAGCAAAAATAGGAGAGAGAGAGAGAGAGAGAGAGAGAGAGAGAGAGAGAGAGAGAGAGAGAGAGAGAGAGAGAGAGAGAGAGGAAGGGGGGCTGCAAAGGGGACGCCTAGGCATCCAAAACGACCAATTTCCAATGACTTCCATATTTTCTCTCTCTCTCTCTCTCTCTCTCTCTCTCTCTCTCTCTCTCTCTCTCTCTCTCTCTCTCTCTCTCTCTCTCTCTTGACCCATTAGCTGGTTGTATCTAGTTGCACCCTGGGTGAATATAATGGGTTTTAATTCCCAAAGCCGATATAAAGCAATTGCAACAGACTTCCCATTATTATTCCCTTAAGAAATAGCTGCATATCTGTTATCCTTTTTATTATTATTATTATTATTCTTATTATTATTATTATTATTATTATTATTTTCCTGAGTTAATCTTCTTCAGCTTTTGTTATGCTTTTGTTGTGTTCGTCTT
Organism: Halocaridina rubra; assembly: GCA_037179515.1. NCBI lineage: Eukaryota > Metazoa > Arthropoda > Malacostraca > Decapoda > Atyidae > Halocaridina > Halocaridina rubra. The sequence goes on along the minus strand of JAXCGZ010010515.1, from coordinate 26,344 downwards.
AATGAGCATCGGATCCTTTTGTAAGTTTTCATTGCATGTATGAATTAGCTATTGTTATATTATTTTAATAATTAGTAATTTTTTTTTATTTTAAAACATGACGTCATGACCCCTGAATAGGGTAGCCACAGCTGAACAAAAGAGGAGAGATAGCAAGAGCTCTTCTCTTACCTGTCTTGTGGCTAAGGGGAAAATATTCAGTGCTTAAGGGATTGCTAAACCTTCGTTTTCCTATCCCTTGTAGTCGGCTCATACGACATGCAGGGAATGCATGGGCGGTGATGTTCTCCTCCATCACAAGGATATTTATTTTTCAATTATTTATTTTCTTTAGTTTTTTCGAACCCTCATTTGGAGAAATATATGCAAATAATTAGTTTGATAGATTGCGAAAGTATTTTTTTTTCAAATTAGCTTATATAAAATAATCATACTAATATTAATAATAATAATAATAATAATAATAATAATAATAATAATAATAATGGAAAATTTCTTCTGCAGTGGTATGCTGGAAGTATTTTTTCCTAACATATATTCTTATTTTAAGGTATTGCAATATTATTCTTTATTAAAAAGTTACTTCCTCTTTATCGTTTTTTTTAAAGAAAGAAAAGAATAGTTTAGTAGCCTATGTGTTGGTTTGCCTGTGTATTTTATAAAAAAAAAAATGAGGACTGATATGTTCAAACTCTTATCGAAGCTTTTAATATATCGACTTGTGTGCTTACTGAACTTGTTAAGTTAGCAGGAGCAAAACTTAAGTCTCCAATATGCATCCCAGGAGTGCCTCTGCCCAAGATAAAACTGTGCGAGCCAACTGCGGGTATCGAACTAGGGAAAGTGCCTGTTGGTTGTGAGCCAGGCTCTCTCTACACACACAGAGCTAGATCCCAATGCCTGTTCCTTTGATAGAAGTATTGAAGTCATAATTGAGTTAGGACACGAGGAGAGCCATTGACGGCCTCTTGTGGACAACACATCAAATATCGACACTCATGAAATGAGAGTTTCGCAAACAAGGGTTGAAATTCCATACGAAAAAAAAAAAAAAATTGCCCAAACTGAAAAGTGTATTTGGCTATGTGTGTTCTATTGATACTTATTTGTTCATTTACGTGTCTGCTTATAAGAGTATTGTATTCTTAGTTTTGTAAAAGAATAGCCATTGTGCAGATGAAAATATATGTTTGGTTGCTTGATTGCTATGGTGAAGGTCAAAGGGAGTGGCGTGGGTAGATATTAATATGAACACAAAACCAGATAGCCTAAATTAAATAATTTAAAAAAATATATAATAATTACGCATTTTTGCAATATATCGTTACAAGCATTAAAATATAGTCCAGAATCACAGAAATAAAGAAACAAATGACGAAACTGTGTTACAAATGAACAAAAATAAAAGCAAAACAAAAACAAAAAACTTTTACCCATAGTGCATGTATTGGCAAGTGTTTCATTCCCTTGTGAATACTGAAAAATAGAAAATAAAAAAAAGGGTTTAGAAACTTCTCCCTTGAATTTTTCACAGCCAAAGAACATTCTCTCTCTCTCTCTCTCTCTCTCTCTCTCTCTGGCACTGAAGTGTTAACACTGATATACAGATTTGATAGTGCCACCTCTCTAAAAACAAACAAAAATAATAAACATATATATATATATATATATATATATATATATATATATATATATATATATATATATATATATATATATATATAACCTCGAGTCAGCTCCCCCGAAAGAATTTAGCTCATGTAATTTTTCATACTTACATTCATACATTACAGCAAGATTAATTTCCCCTAAATTACATAATTCTATTACAAATCCCTACATCCATATATACATATATATTCATAGATGCATACACACACGCATATATTCCCATAAATACCCAATTTTACAAGTAAACTTTACGTTAAAAATCAATAAAACTCTGCTTACTTTGTCAACAGAAAGAATATTCAAAAACAACCAGCCCTGTGTGCATAACTGGAATTGAGATAAATATAAAAATGAATTAAACTCTGATCCTGCAACTGTGTACTTAGTACACAGACATTAAAAAAAACTGTATTCATATGAAAAAAAAATATAAAAAAATTAAATAAATGTGTAAATAAAAAAGTAAAGATTATGGAAATAATAAATGAATAATTTACATGTAATTTGGAATACTTTAGTCACTCATACAGACATACATACTTTGTTATAATTTTCATTATTATTATTATTATTATTATTATTATTATTATTATTATTATTATTATTATTACGTTGTTTTTATATAACTTTTGCAGTATTCTGTAATGATTTTAAAGTTAGTGAACACACACACACGTACGTAAGTGTATTGATATTGTATATACCCAGAGAGTAAATCTTTGTGGCAGAGATGCAAAAAGCTTTGCGAACGCTTTTTGCAAAAGCTTTCGAATATACTATGCCATCATCAGGGTCATAGATTTTCACAAGACCTAATTTCTTATGTTGAATAAGTTGTCTTATGAGGTGCTTAATAATAATAATAATAATAATAATAATAATAATAATAATAATAATAATAATATATTACTCTTAATTAGTAATCGCAGAGTGCTCTTCTGCCATCAATCAATTGTTACACTATATTTTATTCTTAATTGCTTGTTATGATATTTAAAATGAATTGATAATTCTATTAATATTTGAATTATATATGACCAAATATAGTTTGTGATGTTTAACAACTGCAATATCACTGGGAGTGCCCATTTGCACATGTCCCCATGTACAGTTATTTGTATAAAAATAGGACTAATTAAACTTGTAATTGAGGATACTGAGTCCTCAGTAAACTCTATAAAAACTTAATAACTGGACTTACATTTGAGAGAGAGAGAGAGAGAGAGAGAGAGAGAGAGAGAGAGAGAGAGAGAGAGAGAGAGAGAGAGAGAGAGAGAGAGAGAGAGAGTAAAAACTTTACGAGTCTATGGAAAAGTTATTTACACTTATTTCATGTAATTCAAAGACTGAATTAAATTACGGCAGTAATCACTGCGCACTGAGAGTGCATACTTTATAGTGTATACTCACCGTTTTCATTTCTTCATATGCATATTTATGTCTTTACTTTCTTATTTAGAGCTTTTTTATTTTTGTTCTTATTACCACGCATTTTTTTTCTTATTTATTATTATTATTATTATTATTATTATTATTATTGGGTAACGATTACATCTGCCAAAACAAGTCCTTCGCAATAAGGCAACCGTCCTAGCCCTTGGTTATTATTATTATTAGTAGTAGTAGTAGTAGTAGTAGTAGTAGTAGTAGTAGTAGCAAGCCCAGCTAGAAAAAAAAAGTCAGATACTACACACCAGATGGCTCCAGAAGGGAATGAAATTGAATGAAAAAAAAAGACAAAGAGAACATAGAAAAAAAATAAAAGATATAAAATAGTATAATATAGTTTTGCAGTATCATTATTATTCTAAGATAATGAAAAAAAATTCAGCATCAAAGTCTCGGAGGCCATAAAGGATTGGCACCTGCTTATTATCAACATCGAAGAAAGGTTAAGTTAGGTCGAATTTGAGCTGAAAGATCAAGCTCAAATTCTAACCTAACTTTACCTAACCTAAGCTAACTCTTTTTTAGCTGTTGATTAAAGCCTCAATTCAGTACTTGTCCAGAAACAGGTAGAGAACTTTTTTTTATATTAAATTGTGCCTTTGACCTCTTAATTGATGTGATTTTATGGGTCCTGTTACTGCCTTCAAATGCTTCTAATTTTTTTTTTTTTTTTTAATGATTGTGACACCAGGACGGGCCAAAAAAAATTATAAAATAAAACAGCCCTCATCGGGCCTGGGCACGAAGAATACATGTAAAGAGAAACAGAGATGGAGAGTGTAATGACTTGTCAGATGTGAAGGGATTTTAATAAAAGATGTGTGATGAATATCCAAGAATATTCAGTGTAGCTGTAGGCATAGAAAACTTCTAATCCGTGAGTTGAATGAAAAAAAAATATCCAGGAATCCACCAGAAAGTCGCGAGTAGCCTACAACTCTTCGAGCCGGCTCGCACGTCTTCTCTTATCTCAAAGACCACATACTTCTAAGCAGGAGAGGGTAGCGGTGTCTCACTTGTAAGAGCCTTGAGAAAGCATCCAGGAATTCATCAGAAAGTCCCGATTAGCCTACAACTCTTCGAGTCGGCTCGCACGTCTTCTCTTATCTCAAAGACTACAAACTGTTAAGCAGGAGAGGGTAGTGGTGTCCCACTTGTAAGAGCCGTGAGAAAATATCCAGGAATTCATCAGAAAGTCCCGAGTAGCCTACAACTCTTCGAGCCGGCTCGCACAACCTCTCTTATCTCAAAGACCACATACTGCTGAGCAGGAGAGGGTAGTGGTGTCCCACTTGTAAGAGCCCTGAGAAAATATCCAGGAATTCATCAGAAAGTCCCGAGTAGCCTACAACTCTTCGAGCCGGCTCGCACAACCTCTCTTATCTCAAAGACCACATACTGCTGAGCAGGAGAGGGTGGTGGTGTCCCACTTGTAAGAGCCTTATCAACTCATCATACTCACTTAGTTAATTATTTGATATGTGGAGCCAGTAGTGAAACTATAAGTGCTAGCTCGTTTTTAGCCTTATACGTACAAAAGTTCCTTTTTCCATCGAAAAGAAGTACTATTATAATTATTATAATGACTGTATTTACTCTGAGGCGGCAGGTCGAGGGTTCGCGCCCCGTCACGGACTGAGGTTAGTAAGGACATACACTCAGGGTAACGATTACATCTGCCAAAACAAGTCCTTCGCAAGAAGGCAACCGTCCTAGCCCTTGGTAGAAAAGGGAGTTCGTGACGTAAAACCGAATCCATCCACTGTATTTACTTCCTTAGCTTCAAACCCAACCTTTGATCGTATTTAAATTTGTTTGCATAACTGTAGATAACGGCTGTCATAGACAGAGGCTTAAGGAATGAGACCTTCCCGGTACCAGGACTAACACACGAAATAACGAAGATACAGATATTATATATATGAAATATACATAAATAAATAAACAGATAAATGAATAATGGACATAATATACACGAGTAGAAATATATAGAGAAATACAAAATTTAATAGAAAATATGTATGACCATAAAAATTTAAATCAAAGGGAAATCTTCGAATATAATAACTATACATAATGAAGTCTTATTACTAACTACATACAAACATACATACGTACATACATACATACATACATACATAAATATAATATACTATTATCATCTTCTGGGAAGACCTTTGGAAAACTTGTATTGAAAAGGAAAAACATCCAAAAATTATATCGTTACTGCTTCATAACGAACATTATTTTTTGCATGCGTGCATATATATATATATATATATATATATATATATATATATATATATATATATATATATATATATATATATATATATATATATATATATATATATATATATATATATATATATATATATATATATATGTGTGTGTGTGTGTGTGTGTGTGTGTGTGTGTGTGTGTGTGTGTGTGTGTGTGTGTGTGTGTGTGTGTGTGTGTGTGTAAGGTATCCTAAAATAATATATATTTACTTGTGTATGTATGTATGTACGTATGGGAGTGCGTGGGTGGAGATGCGCCAACGTATAGTCATGTATAATTCACTTATTACACTGAGGGAAAAAATATTACCGGCAAAAGATTTGAATGGTAAATGCAAAAAATATCGAGATCGCTACTTCAGAATATAGACACAGACTTCTATATATCTTAGCATATGGTTTCTTTCTACTGATATGTAAAGTAAATATGATTTATCTGAAAAGTATATATATATATATATATATATATATATATATATATATATATATATATATATATATATATATATATATAGTGTGTGTGTGTGTGTGTGTGTGTGTGTGTGTGTGTGTGTGTGTGTGTGTGTGTGTGTGTGGGGGAATCTACTCCACGTCAACTGTGCATAAGTACATACTCGTTTACGGAGAACGGATGTGTACTGCAAAAATGTGCACATACACCAGAGAGGTGGGTTAGGGGAAAATAGGGGGTGGGGGGGTTATGTGGAAAGCCTGTGCAAGTCACGCACTAGGGCGCACTTTGTCGAATTTCCCACGATGGAAAAAAAAATATATTACCGTGTTTTCCCTCCCGTTTTCGCATCTCCCAATCCACTTTTTTTTTCTTTTTTTTATCTATCATATTTGAAAACTTACCTTTTTCCCGTCTCTGTATTTAAGAGCACCTTCTATGAGTGTGTTATCAACCATAGTTTTAATATCCAAGGTCACATCACATACATCAGGAGAAAAAACTTTTTTTCTATCTTAAAAACACCACCACGTCTCACTGACGAGAGAATCACCACTCGCGGGAAGGAGCGACACACACCTCACGTTCCACATGCGCAACTGGACACTAACAACTTCAACGCCGTCTGCGTTAGTCGGAGTCGGTCTCATTGCCTGCCTGCGAGGGTAACTCTCTCTCTCTCTCTCTCTCTCTCTCTCTCTCTCTCTCTCTCTCTCTCCCCCCCCCCCCCCAGGAGAGGCAGATGACTCTGCCAGATGTAAGATGAATTGTTGAAGGACGGCAGACGTCATGGTAGTAATGTTTTAGGCTCCATAATCATCAGTATCTGTCTGTCAGCAGAAATACGTCAAAAAATTCTGAACTTTTCAGTTATTACTAGAGGGAAAAAGGTTAAAGGTCTCTAATAAGTGGCAGAGGCAAGGGAAACCGTTCACCTGGAGCCCAAGCCCCCTTTAGGATCACGTGGACCCAGTGATCTCCAAACAAAGGCTGAATAATCAGGTAGGCCTATAGGAAATCACCGACCCTGCATTTTATTACCCTGTTTATTCGATAACGAAGCGAGATAGTGCAGGCTACTCCAAGTCCGGGATAGTATCGAACCTGGGGCTAACACACTATGAAAACGAAGAAAATATTTTATATATATATATATATATATATATATATATATATATATATATATATATATATATATATATATATCGGTCCGGGTACCTAGGAAACAGAAAACAAAGAGAAACGGAGATAAGAAGTGTTGTAACTTGTCAGATGTGAAAGAGTATCTAGATGTGTAACAAATGCTCTTAATATTCAGCGTAGAAGTAGGAATCCGGAAAAAGCCGTAATTGAAGGAAAACCTCCCATCGCACTTTCCAGACCAGTTCTGTTTCAGTCCATCAGACCTTCAGTTGTAGTATTGCAGATTGCGCAAAGCAAATTAAAATAATTATGCATATGTAACAAAGTTCAATACACTAGCTGTAATTATCTCTTTAACAGTGGTAAGTTTGTATTCAAAGAATAAATAAAAAAGTGAGCAAGTGGTTAAACAGTATCTGTCTTTTAAGCTTCAAAATAAATAGTATATTGTGCAACCCCCAGTTTCTCAAATGCAGCTCTTCGATATATATATATATATATATATATATATATATATATATATATATATATATATATATATATATATATATATATATATATATATCGTGTATAGCATCTCTTCGCCAGAATATCATGAGTGATAATTAGAAAATAGTTTTCCTCGCATGACATCACTAAATGAGTATATTTAAGTTTGGATTTGAATCTTCAAAACTCCACACGACAAGAGCTCTACTAACATATTTACTCACTCCCCCCAAAAACAAAAAATCTATCTTAGAATATTTCCTTAACATTATTTCAAGATATATCTTACACTGCAACAATCTGTAATTTTTATTTTAAATATAATGTACTGGTCCACATAGTGTAGTCGCCGTGGCTCAAGCGGTAGCGTCCGCGACTCTGAGGCGTCAGGTCGAGGTTTCGCGCCCCGTCACGGTCTGAGGTTAGCAAGGGCATGCACTCTGTGGTAACGATTACATCTGCCAAAACAAGTCCTTCGCAAGAAGGCAGCCGTCCTAGCCCTTGGTAGAAAAGGGAGTCCGTGACGTAAAACCGGAACAATGTACTGGTCCACATAGCCATCCCTAAATCAATTTTAAACTTTGTATGGTCAGGCTACAAATGTGATGGACACAAAACTAAGTTAATAACTGAACATTAGTATAAGATATAGTAACCCAAGTTGCGTATAAAACGTGTAAAGTTGCAATAAAATATACCATTTTCAAGTGAAAACCTGAAAAATAAAATCTGCATGCCCGTTCTTTTGCTCAATATAATGGCCCGATTTCATAAACAGTGTAAGCCTAGGATATCATATTGTTAGTTAGCTAGACACACACAAATGGATTTCATAAACGCATCTGATGCGGTTCTGTGTCTGGCTAGGATCCCGTACATGCACAGAACCGCGTCAGATGCGTTTATGAAATCCATTTGTGTGTGTTCTAGCTAACTAACAATATGGTATCCTAAGTTTACACTGTTTAAGAAATCGGGCCAATGACGTGGTTAGTTTCACCTGTAGCCCTCTATCAATGGTGTAGTCATTATACCTACTGAGTTTTCACGAACGAGCAGACGACATACTCTATTATTTCGCCCTTTCATATCCTCCCTATTTCGCGATGGAATGAGGCGGGATCGAACTTCGGAGCTCTGGTATGGTACACCAATATTTAATCCAAGGTAAATTTTTCCCACGCTTGTTACAATAAAGAGAAACAGAAGTGGAGAGTGTAGTGACTTGTCAGATGTGAAGGGATACAAAGAGATGTGTGACGAATATCCAAAAATATTCGATGTTGATGTCGGCAGTAGAATAAGAACCGTGACTGAAGGAAGATTGAACATAGAACTGTCCTGGGCAATCCTATTAAGTCCAAAAGACCTGCAGCTGTAGGATCTCAATGGGAGGCTGGTGCCATGGGTCAGCTTACTACATGGAAAAACTTGCTTGGGTTTTGACACGGGATAGAAATTCGTACTCACCTTTTATGGTAAAAGAAAAAGAAAGAAAATGTGACTGTCAGATAGATAGATAGATAGATAGATAGATAGATAGATAGAGAGAGAGAGAGAGAGAAAGAGAGAGAGAGAGAGAGAGAGAGAGAGAGAGAGAGAGAGAGAGAATATTAATTAATATTTTTGCTCACAGATGTGGGATTACCTCGACAAGGCCCTTCACTGCAAAATAATGCTCAAATATTTTTTTTAACGCGATTGCCAATTAGTACTGCAAATGATAAATGACATTTGAAACATGAACGAGACCTGAAGGAAATATTCAAGTATTAAATGCACCGTAATATAAAAAATATCTATATATATCTTAATATATTACAGTTGGCATGTGTAACCAAAGACCGTATTTCAAGTATTCACTTTTTTTTCCATATTTTTTGTTTCTCCAAATAATGGGAGAGGCGTACACGGCTCCAAGTGGATGGGTGGTGGGAGTTGGGGGGGGTGAGGAGATCAACTCGGTAAAAAAAAAAAATAAAGTTTGAGCCCAAAAGATAATCAAACACGTTAATTGAATTAGACCGCAAAATTCAGGCTAACGTGCGATGCAATTAGAGGATGTGTCCTGGAATCTAATTCATTACAAAAAAAATAAATAAAAAATAAAACTTTGGCCCCATTCCGATGATATCTGACTTTTGTATTCCCTGATACTTTCAGGTTTTTGCGTTTTATCTGTAGTTTTTTTTTCTCTTTTCTTTGTGGAAACTGACTAGGTGGTGGAGGAAATTAGAGAATAATAAGAAAAGGACAATTTATAGGCTGTGAATTTGGACAAGAAAAAAAGGAGAGTAAAAAAAAAGCAATAATAGAAATGACCATGAACAGAATACATGACTGAAAAATCAACAGAAGAAAAAATAACAAAAATCAGAAGCAGGAATGAAAAAGAACAGGGAAAAACGCCAGAGAGAGAGAAATAGCTAGATAGATAGATATATAGATAGATAGGTAGATATATATATAGATAGATAGATAGATAGATAGATAGAGAGAGAGAGAGAGAGAGAGAGAGAGAGAGAGAGAGAGAGAGAGAGAGAGAGAGAGAGAGAGAGAGAGAGAGATAAATAGCTAGATAGATTGATGATAGATAGATAGATATATATATATATATATATATATATATATATATATATATATATATATATATATATATATATATATATATATATATATATATATATATATATATATATATATATATATATAGAGAGAGAGAGAGAGAGAGAGAGAGAGAGAGAGAGAGAGAGAGAGAGAGAGAGAAATGTTGATATTAAGAGACTGTAACTCAATCTAAATTTTTACCTCCTCTGGCAAAAAATTAACCCTCCTTTTGTCTCTCCTTTAATTCTGTCCTCTAATCTCTTTGAAACTCAGGCCGCACGTCCCCACGCGCCAGTGCATGTGGATTTTATTTTTCAAAATAATCTGTTACATTGTGTAATTTTTATGTAGTCTCCGTGGCAAAATGGTAGCGTCCGTGACTCTGAGGCAGCAGGTCGAGGGATCGCGCCCCGTTACGGACTGAGGTTAGTAAGGGCATACACTCAGGGTATCGATTTCATCTGCCAAAACAAGTCCTTCACAAGAAGGCAACCGTCCTAGCCCTTGGTTGAAAAGGGAGTCCGTGACGTAAAACCGGAACGAACGTATTCCTGTGTGCAGTTGCTTATGCGCTTGCCACCCTTCAGTTGCTCAGTCCATATATCACTAAATTCCCTTCTCAGAACCTCCCAAGCTAAATTCTTAAACTCATTTATTTAAAAAAAAAGTAGGCAGCATTTTCTAAACATTATGTCTATATATACCTTAGACAAGGCCCCCAGCTTTCATCTGTCCCCAGCTTTTGTCACTTTGTCTCCTCTTCCACTTTATTTCACTTAAGTTAATCGCCCCTCTGTCTACCTCTGTATCACTTTCATCTAAACAATGATATAATTTAACTTTTAAAATCTCTGTGTTTATGAATTCCTTAAATTGCAGCCCCCGGGGTTCGGATTCTTGAAGCAAGAAAGCTGGCGACGACAATTTTATGCCAATTATCTCTAAGATTTTCATTATGCTTTCTTACCAAGTCGTTCTTGATTATACTTTATTTATTATCTTTTATTAATCTTTATTGTTGTAGTTTGTTTAACTTGAGTGTCTGTATAGCTATTTTATTTTATTATTTATGGAATGCACTTGTTAGCCATGATGGGAAATCGAGCCAGGGAAAATATTCTACACATGTTACATTTCTTAGGAGATATTGTCCCTGGATCTCCGGAGTTGACAGAATCTAACACATGAGGTACGCCACTGCCTTCTCCATATCAGCAAGTGGCTCTAGCTAAGAGAAGCTGTACGAACAAGTTAGTGTAGTTAAATGCTGTCTTCCCGATAGTTTACAAATTCTTTTAGGAAAGAGTGGTGAATTGTTAAGGATTATGCATGGGAGAAAATGTACTAACCAAGTGGTTCTCAACCTTTTTAACTCCCTTCTCCCATGTAGGAATTTCTGACATGCCCGTGGCCTTCCTTCCATTTTCTCTCGATTCCAGTTGCTAAGTACACGTTGGTTAAGTCTCGATTAGAGGTCCTGTCGTTAAGAATCGGGATGGGAAATAACACCGTGGCCCCCTGAAGTTCTTCCCATGGGGCCGCAGCCCCCAGTTGAGAACCACTGTCATAACTTGACCTCACCAGCTTTAAACCAGCCTAACTATAGCCAAACCTCAACTAACCTTAATACTACACTACCCATATTACCTAACGTCGTTTCTGTAACTTTTTTCCAACGTGCTAGTAGTTTCTTTTTTTTCCGGTTTTACGTCACTGACTCCCTTTTCTACCAAGGGCTAGGACGGTTGCCTTCTTGCCAAGGACTTTTTTTGTCAGATGTAATCGTTACCCTGAGTGCATGTCCTTGCTAACCTCAGTCCGTGACGGGGCGCGAACTCTCGACCTGCCGCCTCAAAGTCGCGGACGCTACTGCTTGAGCCTCGGTGACTACTGCTAGTAGTCTCTCTAATGAAGTCTTAAACCAGAACAATTTCTGATAGATTTATACATTAAATAGCTCTGTCTCTAAGCTAGAGGTAAAGAGAGAAGGGGAGAAATACTCGCCTTTGGGGATCCACAGAATAACTCTTTTATATTATGTTAAAAATCTTTGATTAATCCCCTTACTGTGTGAGGGGAAAATTTCGGAGGAGCTGAAATGAGTTGAATTTGGGGGGAATGTAAAGTTTGCTTTATAGCGGAGCGCTCATTGTTGTTGTTCTATGTATGTGCGTGTGTGTGTGTGTGTGTGTGTGTGTGTGTGTGTGTGTGTGTGTGTGTGTGTGATTACCTAATTGTGTTTACGGGAAAGAGCCCAAAGCTCGTATCTTCCCGTCTCCTGATCGGTTCCATTTTATACTTAGTGATACTTATCATACCTGTCCTTAAAACTATGGATTGAGATAGCATTAACTACCTCCTCGCTTAGCGAATTCCAATTATCAACTACTCTTACACTGAAAAAGTATTTCCTTACATCCTGCAAAGAAATGTGTGTGTGTTTGTGTGTGTGTGTGTGTTTTACACCGAAATATGCAAAAGAAAAGAAATATTTTATATTTCCCTTTATACCCATTTCGTCTCTCGCTCTCTTACGTCTTTGTTGTAAACCCTTATTATGAAATGCCAGTGGATAGGCTTCAGTGGATAGGCTTCAGTTTTGTCATTCTTTAGGAATAGGGGATGCTTTGGATGAAAAGGATAGAATGGGGTTGGGGGTTAGATCGGAATTGGACGGGGGTAAGATTCTTGCCATTATCCTTGAGGAAGGGGAACAAGAAAACTTCCTCCATGTTCCCCTTCGTGTCTTAAAAGTCGATTAATTGGACAGGAGCGAGGGGACTGGGAATCCCCTCTTGTATATGTAAGATTCAAGACTTCCCTGAATCGTCAGTGACGGATAGATGGAGAAGAGGAAAGGTCTGTTCCTTTTGTGATTTCTTGAAATCTCCCAGAAATGAACTGTATTTTCCAGCGATGATTTTCGGAGGTGTTTTTTTTCTCTCTCTCTTTTTCTCTTTATCTGAGGCGTCAGGTCGAGGGTTCACGCCCCGTCACGGTCTGAGGTTAGCAAGGGCATGCACGCAGGGTAACGATTACATCTGCCAAAACAAGTCTTTCGCAAGAAGGCAACCATCCTAGCCCTTAGTAGAAAAGGGAGTCCGTGACGTAAAACCGGAACAGTACTTATCATCCATAGATTATAGTTAATTTTGGTTTTTGGTAAGGTACAGTATTTATTTTTCGGTAACTGATTATGGATACAGATTTGATAGATCTGGGACTCAGGAATTGGGTTTGAATGCATTTTTTCATATTTCCTGAATTTCTATAACTTTTTCAATGAATAATTTATTTTCAATGTATAAGAGAAGTTTGTTTTAATGAGTGTGACACTGGGACAGGCAGAAAGTGCCCTCATCAATAGAGGCCCGGGTACGAGAAAATACCAAGACGAAGGAAAAGATAAAGGTTAAGGGCAAGGCAGAGATGAGGTAATGTTACACAAAGGAAAACGACAGATAGAAAGAAACAGTCAAAGTACAGAGGACCCAGAGATATGGAGGACTAGGCTCTGAGATGACGATAGATCTGCTTTTTGAAGGATGAAAGGTCATAAGAATTAGGAAAGACAGAAGGAGGAAGAGAGTTCCAGAGTATATTAGAGAGCCTATGAATATAAAATAATTCTTTGTATCTGATGTATAAAAGAGCGATGCATGTTACAGGAGATATTGCAGAGAAGATATAAGGTCACAACCTTTGAACAAGTTCTGTTTCTATTAGGGAGAATTTGATTCTCTTTTAAATTT
>JAXCGZ010010515.1:0-10000 GCA_037179515.1 Halocaridina rubra | reverse complement strand
GGTAGCTGGGATATTGCGTTTAAGGATAACGAAATGAAGAAGATGGATAGATGAGTTGATCAAGTATCTAGTTTCATGAAGAGATGGATACATAGGTGGATGAAATATCTATTTTTATGAAGCGATGGATGGATAGACAGTTTGGTGTTAGGATAAATGGATACCTGGATGAATAAGCTAGCTCTCTATAGACATTGATTGAGAGCTAGCAAGGACCTAAACGACATGAAGATATAAATGTGGATTGAAGAGAGATAAATATCCATGTAAAATATCTTTTGAGTGAGTAGCTACCTGTATGGATGGATGTATAACAACTCAATGGAAAGATGGATGAATACCTGGCTTAATATGCTAACTGGGTAAATAGATGGATAACTGGTTGAAAATATGGATGAATAAGTATGTGTGAAATGGACATACATATAGTTGCTAGGAAGTGTGAAGGATGATTGGATGGATAACTAGGGATGAGATGAATGGGTGACATGAGGGCTGAGCATATACGGATGGGTGAATATTGGATGGGTAGATAGTTCTTTGGTCAATACATTACGTCCCACTCGAAATAATGGCTTATTGGATATAAAACTACTATGGATTATTGGCAAAATTATATTCTTCGTAGCTCATCCACCCTCATTTATCTTCATATTCCTATAATTTTTTTCCCAATTATTGCATTATTTTTATTTTTTTTCTTTGTTTACACAACATTGCTCCATACTCTCACAAGCATTGCCATATCTTGTATTGCCATGAATACCCAAGACGTGTTGAGTTTTCAGTTATTAGAGTCATCTAATCAGTAGATCAGTAGTAGTCACCGTGGCTCAAGCGTCAGGTCGAGGGTTCGCACCCCTCAGTAGTAGTCACCGTGGCTCAAGCGGTAGCGTTCCCGACTCTGAGGCGTCAGGTCGAGGGTTCGCGCCCCGTCACGGTCTGAGGTTAGCAAGGGCATGCACTCTGGGTAACGATTACATCTGCCAAAACAAGTCCTTCACAAGAAGGCAACCGTCCTAACCCTTGGTAGAAAAGGGAATCCGTGACGTAAAACCGAAACTAAGAGTCATCTAATCAGTAGGATAAAACAAGGGCCTTATAACTTTCAGAAACACTTTAAAGCCCTTATTGACACAAATACGTATAAGGTATAAGGTTAGGAAAATAAAAGTTCATCCACTGATATTAGTATTAGCATATCCAGCGTTGCTACAAAGGCCTAAAACGCGTTATTTATATGTATTGGTGTCACATTGGCACCTAAATGATTACAGAGAAGGAACATTGCTTGCTAATACTCATTTCTTCCTTTAACAACAAATCTGTACTTCACAAAAAAAACATGTACTTATTACGTCAATGTTTCCTGAATGATACATGTATTAACAGCAGCAAAGGCAACATAGCGACGACAGAAATTACATGTTTAAAAAAAATATATATCTTGTTTTTCTCTATATTTAATTTGTTTTTGTTGATGTCGTTTTATAAATTAAGAGTCTATCTACCTTAGCTGTTTCCCCTTTTAATTGGGGGGTAGCCGACATCAAAGAAAGAAAACAATAAGGGGATTACTTTGCTCTATGGGCAATGACGAGGGAGTTAGCGACCGTTCAGATGGCACTGCTGGAGTGCCACAGCCCATCCTCCCGGATCTTCCACAACCTGTGTCGCTTCACAACTGCCAACTCCTCCTACTGCCTGTGGAAAAAAAATAATTCCTTGGAACCTGGAATTGACATATTCCTGTATTCATTCACCAATTAAAATAAAAAAAAAAACCCTCCATTATTATTATTATTATTATTATTATTATTATTATTATTATTATTATTATTATTATTATTATTATTATTATATTACAATTATCATTTTTATTATTGTTATTATTATTATTATTATTATTATTAATTATTATTATTATTATTATTATTATTATTATTATTATTATTATTATTATTATTATTATTTGACAACATAAAATAGAGAGCTGCTATGTTTTTACTCATGTCGTATGACTTCCGTCATGCTGAAGCCAGTCCGTCATGCTGAAGCCAGAATCTGAAACTTGTAACAAATCTTGAGGGGTAACGGTTGGTCGAGGGCACAGATATTTTATTACATGCCCTCACTTTTATTGAGTTTTGGGTGCAGACCATGTTTCCCATGGGACCACCAAGATTTATGGCTAGGCACCTGGAACTAATGTGGGAGGCTTGTTTTCTGCGGTACGGCCAATGTTTGTAGAAAGTGTCAAGGAGATATATGACCGGAACCATGAGACTTAGGATCTGGCATCGAGTACCTGGAGAGGGTAGGAAAGGCCAGGAAGTTAGCCATTTCCTAAACCACAAGAAACACAAACATGTGGCCCGTACATATGTACATGCCCTGGAGAGATGCCCAATAGCCACGCTCTGACCCCGGAAATAGGAGGGACTCCACTTCGAACCTGGCGTTGATTTGCAGGACTAGATGTCACTTCATTTCATTGGCAGGATTGGATGTCAAGCCCCGCCCTGCCCTTGGGGTATTTCAAGAGCCACCCAGGGCAGGCACAGTTAGTTAGAGTTAGAGACCGGGCCTTGCCAGCAGCAGAGTTAACACAGTACAGCTGAGTTAGCCTCCCCCTCTTGGGGGTAGGACTCAGGAATTAGTCGTAACAGGAACTGTAGTAATAGGAGCTCTGAGTACATAGATGTTAAAATAAGAATAAACGAATATAAATCCTTACGTATTTTCACCAACCACGCTACCATAATTATAATAATATAACGTAGGAGCAAATCCCCTACGTCACTCATTCACTCATATCCTTATACATATACTTAGTTCGCTCATTCTCTTTCCCATTCATTTTTTTCATTGACTCATTACCTTACTCATATCCTTGCACATTCACTTGACTCACTCATTCGCTCACTCACTCATTCACCTTTTTATTTATTTGTTCCCAGTTTACATCCTTCCTTCACCTGGCCCACCCCATCACTCATTCCCTCCCGACCCCATCATCTCTCGCATACACAGTTTTAGTCAACTTTTTACCTTTTGAATTTCGATAAAAGGAAAGAAAAGACCCCTCTGAAAAGGAAACATGGGGGGATGGAGTTTAAAGAGGGGGGTCTTAAAGGGACCGAGAGGGGGCAGCGCCCCCGGTAATCCCGATGCTTTATAAATAAATGAATGAATAAGCGAGTACACAACTCGCTCCAAATTCCATGCCATACACATGAAATTATAATGACTTTGAAGGGCGAAGACCAAAAGGGTACGAAAGTCTATTTTGTCCTTTGCCCTCTGGCAGGAAGGAAGCAAAGTAATGGGTAACAGAGAGAGAGAGAGAGAGAGAGAGAGAGAGAGAGAGAGAGAGAGAGAGAGAGAGAGAGAGAGAGAGAGAGAGAGAGTTGAATTTAAAAAAATTATGTACTCGTGTCAAGAGAGAGAGAGAGAGAGAGAGAGAGAGAGAGAGAGAGAGAGAGTTGAATATAAAAAAATATGTACTCGTATCGAGAGAGAGAGAGAGAGAGAGAGAGAGAGAGAGAGAGAGAGAGAGAGAGAGAGAGAGAGAGAGAGAGAGAGAGAGAGAGAGAGAGATATTTGAATTTCAAAAAAATTTATGTACTGTACTCGTATCAGTCATGTTTCGGTAAAAACGCCTACACTACCTCAATGCATACAGTTTCTAGTGCCCTCTTTAGAGATCCTTAGTTCAAAATCTTAAGCTTGCTCGTGCAGCTTCTCTTCACCAGATACTCTTGAGATAAGGAGAGGGTAAGGACAGCCTTCGTTCTTTAACCCTTATCAAGTCATCAAGCTAAGCGAGTACACCATTTTATCTTCAAGAGCTTAGATTACGATAAGGAGTAAAATGCACCCCTCATGGAGAGAGAGAGAGAGAGAGAGAGAGAGAGAGAGAGAGAGAGAGAGAGGGAGAGAGAGAGAGAAGAGAGCACCGATATGGTACAGGGATATATTTTACTTCATTGAATAAGCTACTCTATATTTAAGCTGGGAGAATTTTCGCATATATCTGCTCAGATGTCTTGCTTTGCTGTATATAATAGAAACTGATACTCTGTGACGTAAAATACCGTACATTCTGGTACACAGGATATTTTACGTATTTTTTTTTTTATATTTCTCTCTTTTCGATACTCTTGCGGTACATACCAAAGGTAGATTCATGTTACGCATTCCTCTCTCTCTCTCTCTCTCTCTCTCTCTCTCTCTCTCTCTCTCTCTCTCTCTCTCTCTCTCCTCTCTCTCTCTCTCTCTCACACTCACACACACACACACACACACACACACCACACACACACACACACACACACACTTACACACACACACACACACACACACATTACCTTATCGTATGCTTCGTTATTTTAAATTTCGTTGAAGATATTTTGGGAAAAAAAAACTTAGTGGTATTCCTAAACGCATGGGCGTGCATGGACTGTGAAGCAAATTGTTTTATAAGGGTTTTACAGCTTTATCAAAATTCGGTATTGGATATTCTCATATTTTCGTATGAATATCAGGAAATTCGATGCTGGGTATAATTCTGCTATAAATATTTGAATATTCAGCCCATGATGAATTTTTGTGTATTTATTAAAAGTCAGCCATAAATGTATTTTGATAAAAAAAAAAGAGTGTAAATTCTGTAATGGATATGTATTAATGTACTGGTTTTGCACCTCATGCCATGTATCCTTCATGGCTAGTACAGTGGTAACGCGCTGGCTTCGCATTCACGAGGTCGAGAGATCGGTTCCCGTCCAAGATCGAGAGTTTAAGCTGTTTACTGGCAGGTTACTGCTGTGGTTGGGCACCACAGTGGGGGGTTGGGGCCTGCCCCGGCTGACGAATACCCATTGTATAATGGAAATAAAGGTTTATTTTATTTTAATTTTATGTTCGTACGGTGATTTTGCCTCTTGAGAGTCTGAACTTTTGAAGATACTGTTCCATAACAGACCAGCACATTTAATTATGCACTTTCTTTTTTTAATGCATTGACAGGGGCTACAACCATATGAGATACATTATTACCCTTTCCTTTCTATCCCCCAGTAGCACTTATGAAAAGAACTAGCATAAGATTTCTCAGCCACCCCCTTATAAGGGGGAATATGGATCTTGCATATATATCATTCATAGCTAGAAGTGAAAATAGTCACCGTGGCTCAAGCGGTAGCGTCCGCGACTCTGAGGCGTCCGGCGAGGGTTCGCGTCCCGTCACGTTTTGAGGCAAGCAAGGGCATGCACTCAGGGTAACGATTACATCTGCCAAAACAAGTCCTTCGCAAGGAGGCAACCGTCCTAGCCCTTGGTAGAAAAGGGAGTCCGTGACGTAAAACCGGAACAGCTAGAAGTGAAAATGATTCTTAATGGTAGTAGGATTTATTATTCTGTCATGAGTGTCAATGTTCCAGTTTCTTTTGTAAACATCTGACCTAATATGTCAGGGGGAGTGCAACAATTGAGGGGGGGGGGGTTTAGAGTATATACCCCCTTCCCACATTAACCAGCTTCGTTTACCTATTTTTTAGAGGTGACCTAGTTAATGAATAAAGGACGATAACCCTTGCCCACAGAGAGCTGTCACGTACCAGTCGCCATTTGATTGTCATCTTAAGTTTGCCATTCTCTCTTGTACTTAGTCTCTTCCTAAATTCTTTACCAACAATAAATTTTGTAAAATATGGAGTTCGAATATATATATATATATATATATATATATATCTATATATATATATATATATATATATATATATATATATATATATATAATCAAATACACACATTACCATATGTGAAAACATGAAACATATTTTACCCCAACTGGGACTCGAACCTAGGACACATAATTACTATGCCAAGGCGCTACAACTACACCACAGAAGGTCTAAAAGGGAAACCAACCTTACATCTTTATCTGCTATACTAGGAATGAATGCATTCCATCTGAATGCGTTCATTCCTAGTATAGCAGATAAATTTGTAAGGTTGGTTTCCCTTTTAGAGCTTCTGTGGTGTAGTTGGTAGCGCCTTGGAACAGTAATTATGTGTCCTAGGTTCGAGTCCTAGTCGGGGTAAAATGTATTTCATATATATATATATATATATATATATATATATATATATATATATATATATATATATATATAACCACTGTCAATTGAAACCTACCTTTTCTCTATTTTTGCATATAAAAAACGGGTGTCACTTGCTTCACGAAGTGAAACCCAAATGCCGAAACCCATGAACTGGGATAGTATAAAAGGGAAAACCCCAACCAAAGTGAAATTGGAAGATAGATGTACATAGCATGGCCAGAGTAATGGAGGAAAATGAATATAACATGTCGAAGCATTGAACGTGAGGAGAGAGAAGCACTCTCGCCATTCTCAATTCTCAGTGCTCTCGATGGTATCGTATTTTGCCTTCTCCCCCCTAGTAAGCCCCAGTCCCTACCCCCTCGCCCCCGTTGTAACCCTCACCCCACGCCCCCCTTTCCAGTGCCACTGTTCCTATTGCCGTGGAAATGTATATATCGTTTGTGGAAGTGGGCCTTGAATGCCAGACAGTCATTTGTCTTTTTTGTCTGAGTCTCTGATCCTTTGTGTCTGTTATCACCTTTCTTCATATTTACAATAGGCATTTTTTATATATATCTTTTACATGGTACACTACGTCTCCAAGAAAGTTTTGCAAAAAAAAAATAATTTCTGGCGAAGAAATCTTGTACCTTTATTGGCGAAGCTCACCATTCACTTTTTTCAACGGTGATATGTGAACCATGGTGTTTTGAGACATGTAAGCTATGCAGTCCTCTTTGATGCCTTGTGTATATATATATATATATATATATATTATATATATATATATATATATATATATATATATATATATATATATATATATATATATATATATATATATATATATATATAAGTTCTACTGTTAAATGAAGTATGCCAATCTCTCTCTCTCTCTCTCTCTCTCTCTCTCTCTCTCTCTCTCTCTCTCTCTCTCTCTCTCTCTCTCTCTCTCTCTCTCTCTCTCTCTCTCTCTCTCTCTATCTATCTATCTCTATCTATATATGTATGTATCTATCTATCTATATATCTATCTCTATCACGTACTGTGGCTTCCTCTTCGTATTATTATTATTATTATTATTATTATTATTATTATTATTATTATTATTATTATTATTATTAAGAAGGGGAGTGGGGGGAGAATAACTTCTCCCCAAACTGTTTTCCTTTTTTGATGTCGGCTACCCCCCAATTTAAGGGGGAAACAGCCAAGGTATTATTACTTCTGTATGGAGTAAAATTCTTGAAACTTTTGGAATTTAATCATAAATTCTTAGTACTTTGCAAGTGCACTGGTCTCATTCTCTAAGGTGATGCAGTTACTTATTATTCTTAGTGCCAAACTATGCCATAAACCCTCGGAATATATGCCAGGAGATATAAGGCGTGCCAGCTGCTGAAGGGGAGGTAAAGTCTGCCAGAAATTATGATATTATCTCCTGGTGGATCAGTAGATATGAGTTCATAACTATGAGTGCCATGAAAAGTTGATGCCCAACTACAGCAGCACCTGCCAGGAAACAGCTTAAACTCTCGGTCTTAGACGGGAACCGATCTTTCGACCTCGTGAATGCGAAGCCAACGCGTTACCACTGTACTAGCCAGCAGTACTTGGGCACATCTTTCTTAGAACCAAACAAGACCATAGCTTATAATAAAAAGATGGCTCTACATGACCTAGACATTTAGTCACTTATACAGTTGTCATTTCAACTGACCCTTCTTAAATTCTTAAACAATATACAACTTATTCTCTCTAAGCTTGAACTTATTTTTCCACATTTTAGTTAAATAGATATTATTTCATCATAGGAAAAAAAAAGCAATTGCAGGGCTTTACTTATCAGCTTGTTCCTTTTTTCTCCATCTCTTCATAACCTGTATGCATAGAATAAAACGCTGCTTTGATGCAGTGATTTTTTTTTTTTATTGGCGCGATGATGGCTCAGTGAAAGTTTACATATTATATCCCCAAAAACCTCCACATAAATATACATTTTGATAACCCATCAAATGTTCGAATGGGGAATGTGAGTTCGAATAATAAAACTGTCCGAAATAAATGTTTTGATCGTTGTTTTTAGAATGGCTTATTCTCTCGCATATTCGCTACCTCACCTCCTCTCCCGCCTCGTCCATCCACCATATCATAAACCCCATACTCCCTCACCTCCTCATCCTCCCTGCAGTTCTCACCCACCACCTTTACATTCCCCCAGTCCTCCCTGCTTGATGTCATCAAATGCTAAAACCGTCATGGATGTAATATTTTATTTACCAACAACATATGCAAAGGGAGAATCAAATATCAAAATAGTTAGGGCCAGATAACAGTGTATGATTTTTTTTTATATTATTATTACTTTATCGCGGGTGGAGAAGCATCCTTGTGATACTGTTAGTTTTTTTCATGCAGTTTGTATGTGATGCATGGAGAGAGAGAGAGAGAGAGAGAGAGAGAGAGAGAGAGAGAGAGAGAGAGAGAGAGAGAGAGAGAGAGAGAGAGAGAGAGAGAGATAAAAGTCGTAGATAGGAATGACGGATATACAGGTTGATAGATAAAACATGTATAATAAGATAGATAGGTACTTTCTCTTTCTCTCTATCTGTTATTATTATTATTATTATTATTATTATTATTATTATTATTATTATTATTATTATTATTATTATTATTATTATTATTATTATTATTATTTTTATTATTATTATCATTATTATTATTATTATTATTATTATTATTATTGTTATTATTATTATTATAATAATAATAATAATAATAATAATAATAATTATTATTATTATTATTATTATTATTATTATTATTATTATTATTATTATTATCATCATCATTATACCATCCTTTCACATCTTGGTAAAGAATTTTAACGTAATTATAATAACAAAGGAATTGAAGCATTCCTCTCACTTGCCTAAGAGGCAAGTAGTGTGTGTGTGTATGTGTGTGTACAAAGCGCATTGGGCATTTTTGGCCAGCCGTAACAATATGAATTCCATTTTATATTTCATGCCCTGTTGGCATGAAAGACTCACACACACACCAAGGCACTCACACACATGCTACAAAGTATGAGAGTATATGCAATTAATTTTGCTTCGAGATAAAAATAGTTACAAAGGTAGCTTTGCTGGATTGCTATATTTGGAAGAGAGAGAAAGATATATACTGTTGGTGCATATGCATGTATATGTATGTATGAACATGTATGTATATACATGTATGTATGTACATATATGTATGTACATGTATGTATGTAGATGTACGTACATACGTAAGTTTTCTCTGCCCAGCAAGGCTTAGAAAAGAAGTGATAGCCTTTTACCTCTATTCTTTTGTTACGTTTGTGACAGGCATGCAATTTATTTTTTTATTATTTTTTATATTTTATCTTCAAATGCTCCATTCTAAGAATTTTAGTGTTCTCTTTGATTTGGACATTTGTGTTTATTTTAGAATTATAATGAATTATTCTGTCTGGATTATTTCATTATTCTCTCTCTCTCTCTCTCTCTCTCTCTCTCTCTCTCTCTCTCTCTCTCTCTCTCTCTCTCTCTCTCTCTCTCTCTCTCTCTCTCTCTGGAGTTGCTCTGTGAGAGTGGGAGAGAGAGGACGTGTTGTCTCTTCTCTCTCGCAATTCCGTCTGCTTCATACCGTCACGGAACATCATTTTAGTGTCAACAGTGCTTTTTGGGGTCTTTTTGGACTTAGTCTGTAGTTTCGAGAAAAAACTATCTGCCAGTGGTAAGACCCCATTCGTTTGGCGGACTCGGATTTGCGCATGCGCAGTACGACGTGGGGTGACGGCATGTTGCTTCCCCCCCTCGTTGACGTCTCTCCAAGCTAGTGTTGCCACCTCACCGGATAT
>JAXCGZ010010514.1:20000-22500 GCA_037179515.1 Halocaridina rubra | reverse complement strand
TATTTCTGGCACCAGTTTCGTGGCATGTCTTTGAACTTTTTCAAGCTTAGCTATGTGCTTTTTCAAGTGCGGATTCCAAAAGGGGGCTGCATATTCCAGTTTTGGCCTCACATAGGTTACATAAATATTTCTGAACATTTCCTTGTCCATGTGCCTGAAGGCTACCCTTACATTTGATAAGAATGCATATGCTGCCCTTACTATGCCATTTATATGTATTTCTGGAGACAAATCTGCCAGTATGTTTACTCCTAGATCTCTCTCATTTTCTGTCTCTTGAAGTTGTACTCCAGCCACCGAGTAGTCAAGCTTGGGCCTTCTTGCACTTGTACCCATTCTCATTACCTTACATTTTGAAGTATTGAATTTCATTAGCCACTTCTCTGACCACTCATGCAGATTATTTAGATCCTCCTGAAGTTCTCTACCATTGTTCTCGTTTTTTACTTTCTTCACAATCTTTGCATCATCTTCAAACATATTCATGAATGAATTTACAGACTCTGGTAGGTCATTTACATATACAAGGAACAAAAGTGGCCCTAAAACTGAACCCTGTGGAACTCCACTACTAACTCTTCTCCATTCAGACACCGAGTGTCTTACTCTAACCCTCTGTTCCCTTCATTCTAAGTAAGTTTTTATCCATTCTAAAACATTTCCACCTATTCTAGCCACTGATTGCAGCTTCCTAATAAGTCTCCCATGTGGAACAGTGTCAAACGCTTTCTGGAAGTCTAGGAATATGCAATCTGCCCAGCCCTCTCTTTCCTGTAAGATTTGGCTTACCTCATCATAAAATTCTACTAAGTTTGTTACTGTTGATCTACCTTCTCAGAAGCCATGTTACCTCACTGACAAAAAGTTGAAGGATTCCAAGTGAAGAGAGATATGTTTCCTTAGTAGTTTCTCCATAACTTTGCAAACTATGCTGGTCAAGGAAACTGGTCTATAGTTCAGAGCCGTATCCCTCCTTCCCTTTTTGAAGATAGGTATCACATTTGCTTGTTTCCAGCATCTTGGAATCTCCCCCGACTCCAGTGACTCCTTAAATATGATACTTAGTGCCACTGATATTGTGTTTGCGCATTTTTTAAGCACATGAGGGGATATGTCATCGGGACCTGTAGCTTTATGAACATCTAAATCCATCAGTGCTTTGCATACCTCTGTGGCTGTAAGGTTGATGTTCTCTAATACCGGCCCTTGAGCTTCTATCACTGCAATCTGAGGGGGTGGGGTATTTTCTACTGTAAATACTGACTGAAACTCCTTGTTCAATTCTTTGCAGATCTCTTCATCCGTCTCAGTGATGCTTCCATCCGCTCTCTTTAGCCTTAAAACCTGTTCTTTTACCTTCAGTTTTCCTCTGATAAAGCTGTGGAAAAGCTTGGGATTTTCCTTAGCCTTCCTGGTGATGTCCCTCTCATAATTTCTCTCTGCCTCTCTCCTTTTACTTAAGTAGTCATTTCTTGCTCTTTTGTAGGTTTGCCAGGCATTTATGTTTTTTCTCCTCCTATACCTTTTCCAGCATTTGTCTCTCCACTCCTTAGCTCTTTTACACCCATTATCGTACCATTTCTCTCTGGCATGAATTACACCTACTTTGGTGACAGGTATGCAGCAATCTACTATCTTCCCATATTTCTCACAAAAGATGTCATACATTTCTTGTACAGATTTGTTGTAAAATAAGGTTCTCCAGTCAATAACTGCAAAAAGCTCATTCATTTTGATGTAATCTCCTTTCGGATAGTTCCTCCTTATGTCCTCAGTGCCTCTACTCTCAGGAAGAATATCTTCAATGATATACTCCATCAACAACACACAGTGGTCACTCTTTCCAATTGGTGGTTCATACTCAATTTTTTCAATATCCAACACATTATCTGTGAACACTAGATCAAGTAGTGATGGCTCATCCCCACCCCTGGCCCTTGTTGGTTCCATTACATGTTGGTGTAGGAAATTCCCTTGTACGCAATCTAGGAATCTTGCCCCGAATGAGTCCTCACCACTGTGTGGGTCAAGATTTATCCAATCTATCTCTTTATGATTAAAGATAATCAAAATCCTACATTTTTTTTCCCGTGCCATGTTAACAACTGAGTTTATGACTTCAATAGTACCTATATGACTTTCCTCATAAACTTCAAGCCTATTTTGGTTCCTTCGTGGGTTGTATACAACAGTTATTATAATGCTCTCTGACCCAGTATTTATGCGAGCAACAAGAAATTCCTTGAACTCACTTTCTATAGCCAAGTTTATTTCTTCGACTTGAATCCTTTCACTTATGAGCAGTGCTATCCCTCCACCAGTCCTCTCAGATCTTTCAACCCTTAGTATTCTGAAACCCTTAGGAAAAACTGTGACACTGTTTATGTCCTCACTCAACTTAGTCTCTGTAATTGCTACTGTGTGTGTGTGTGTGTGTGTGTGTGTGTGTGTGTGTGTGTGTGTGTGTGTGTGTGTGTGTGTGTGTGTGTGTGCGTGCGTG
>JAXCGZ010010514.1:0-17500 GCA_037179515.1 Halocaridina rubra | reverse complement strand
TGTGTGTGTGTGCGTGCGTGCGTGCGTGCGTGCGTGCGTGCGTGCGTGCGTGCGTGGGTGTGTGTGTGTGTGTGTGTGTGTGTGTGTGTGTGTGTGTGTGTGTGTGGGGGGCATAATTACCTAATTGTGCTTACGGGGATCCCCATGCTCGTAACTCCCCGTCTCCTGATTGGTTCCATTTTTGTACTTAGTGATACTTAACATACTTATCCTTAGAACTATGGATTAAGTTAGCATTAACTACTTCCTCGCTTAGCAAATTCTAATTATCAACTACTCTTACACCAAAAAAATACTTCCTTACATCCTGGAAAGAAGTTTTCTTACGAAGCTTCAAATTATGATCTCTACTTTTAGTGCCAGCTATATCAAACTATTGATCCCTATCCACTTTGTCATAACCATGAAGGACTTTAAAAACCGTCACCATATCCTCCCTCATTCTCCTGGTTTCAAGTGATGGTAAGTCTAATGCCCTCAGCCTCTCCTCATAACTAAGATTGCGTATTTCTGGCGCCAGTTTGAACTTTTTCCTATTTAACTATGTGCTTTTTCAAGAGTGGTTTCAAAATGGGGGTTGCATATTCAAGCTTTAACTTCACATAGGTTACATTAATATTTCTGAACATTTCCTTTTCCTTGTGCCTGAAGGCAACCCTTACATTTGATAAGAAAGCATATTCTGTCCTTAAAATGCCATTTATATGCATTTCAAGAGACAATTCTGCCAGTATTTTACTCCTAGATCTCTCTCATCTTCTGTCTCTAGACGTTCTGCTTCTGCTATTGAGTATTCAAGCATGGGTTCTCTTGCACTTGTGCCCATTCTCATTACCTTACATTTTAAAGATTGTATATCATTGGCCACTTTTCTGACAACTCATGCAGATAGTTAGGTCTTCCTGAAGTTCTGTACCATTGTTCTCGTTTCTTGCTTTTTCACATTTTTTGTATCATCTGCAAACATATTCATGAATTAATTTACAGACTGGTAGTAATTTACATATACAAGGAACAAAAATGGCCCTAAAACTAAATCCTTCGGAACTCCACTTCTAACCCTTCTCCATTCAGGCACTGAGTGTCTTACTCTAACCCTCTATTCCTTTCCTTCTAAGTAAGATTTTATCCATTCCAAAACAATTCCATCCATTCTCGCCATTGTATGCAGCTTTTTAATATGTCTCCTGTGTGGGACCGTTTCAAATGGCTTCTGAAAGTCTAGGAATATGCAATCTGCACAGCCCTCTCTTTCCTGTAAGATTCGGTTAATATATAATTCTAATAAGTTTGTTAAAGGTTGCTGGTGTTTCAGTTCCGATATCCATCTGAGATGCTCCTCAGAACGTCAGCCGGGGCAAGCCCCAACCCCCACTGTGGTGACCAACCACAGCAGTACCCTTCCTAGTAAACTACTTAAACTCTCGGTCATGAGTGGGAACCGATCTGTCGATCTCGCAAATGCGAGGCCAGTGCGTTACCACTGTACTAGCCAGAAGGCTAGTACAGTGGTAATGTTGATCTATCTTCTCTGAAGCCATGTTGTCTCACTGACAAAAAGTTGAAGGATTCCAAGTGAAGATAAATTTGTTTTACAAGTATTTCGGGCTGTATCCCTCCTTCCCTTTTTGAATATAGGTACCATCTTCTCTTTGTTTCCAGTATATTGGAATCTCTCAAGATTACAGTGACTTTTCAAATATGATACTTAGCCCCGCTGATATTGATATAGCGCATTTCTTAAGTACATAAGGGGATATATCATCAGGACCCGTAGCTTTATGGGCATCTAACTCCATCAGCGCTTTGCATACCTCTGTGGGTGAAAAGATGATGTTCTATAATACTGGCCCATGAGCTCCTATCTCTGCAATGTGAGGGGGTGGGGTATTTTCTGCTGTAAATACTGACTGAAACTCCTTGTTCAATAATTTGCAGATCTCTTTATCTGTCTCTGTGATGCTTCCATCAGCTCTCTTTTGCTTTAAACCCTGTTCTTTGACCATCAAACTTCCTCTGATAAAACTGTTAAAAAGTCTGGGATTTTCTTTAGCCTTCCCGGTGGTTTCCCTGTCATAGTCTCTCTCTGCCTCTCTTCTATTACTTCCCATATTTCTCACACAAGATGTATAAATTTCTTGTAATGATTTGTTGTTAAATAGGGTCCTCCAGTCAATAACTGCGAAATGTTCGCTCATTTTGCTGTAATCTCCTTTCAGATAGTTCCTCCTTGTGTCCTCAGTGCCTCTGCTTTCAAGCAGAACTTCTTCTATGATATACTCCATAAAAAACACACAGCTGGTGATTCATGCTCATTTTTTTCAGTATCACACACATTATTTGTGAATACTAGCTCAAGCAGCAATGGCCCTAGTTGGTATTCCCCTGTACGCAATCTAGGAATCTTGCACCTTATGAGTCCTCTCCTTTCTGTGGGTCAAGATTTATCCAATCTATATCTCTATGATTAATATCTCCCATAATCTAAATTCTATATTTTCTTTCCCGCGCAATGTTAAAAACTGTGTTTATGACCTCAATAGTACCAGTGTGTGTGTGTGTGTGTGTGTGTGTGTGTGTGTGTGTGTGTGTGTGTGTGGTGTGTGTGTGTGTGTGTGTGTGTGTGTGTGTGTGTGTGTGTGTGTGATTGTCTAATTGTGTTTACGGGAAAGAGCCCAAAGCTCGTATCGTACCGTCTCCTGATCGGTTAAATTTTATACTTAGTGATACTTATCATACCTGTCCTTAAAACTATGGATTGAGATAGCATTAACTACCTCCTCGCTTAGCGAATTCCAATTATCAACTACTCTTACAATGAAAAAGTATTTCCTTACATCCTGCAAAGAAGTTTTCTTACCAAGCTTCAAACTATGACCTCTAGTTCTAGAGCCAGCCATATCAAAATATCGATCCCTAGCCACTCTGTCATAACCATGAAGGAATTTAAAGACTGTCACCATATCCCCCCTCACTCTTCTAGCTTCGAGTGATGCTAAGTCTAATTCCCTCAGCCTCTCATCATAACTGAGATAGCTTATTTCTGGCACCAGTTTAGTGGCATGTCTTTGAACTTTTTCAAGCTTAGCTATGTGCTTTTTCAAGTGCGGATTCCAAAAGGGGGCTGCATATTCGAGTGTGTGTGTGTGTGTGATTACCTAATTGTGATTACCTAATTGTGTTTACGGGAAAGAGCCCAAAGCTCGTATCTTCCCGTCTCCTGATCGGTTCCATTTTATACTTAGTGATACTTATCATACCTGTCCTTAAAACTATGGATTGAGATAGCATTAACTACCTCCTCGCTTAGCCAATTTCAATTATCAACTACTCTTACACTGAAAAAGTATTTCCTTACATCCTGCAAAGAAGTTTTCTTACGAAGCTTCAAACTATGACCTCTAGTTCTAGAGCCAGCCATATCAAACTATCGATCCCTGTCCACTCTATCATAACCATGAAGGAATTTAAAGACTGTCACCATATCCCCCCTCACTCTTCTAGCTTCCAGTGATGCTAAGTCTAATTCCCTCAGCCTCTCATCATAACTGAGATTGCGTATTTCTGGCACCAGTTTCGTGGCATGTCTTTGAACTTTTTCAAGCTTAGCTATGTGCTTTTTCAAGTGCGGATTCCAAAAGGGGGCTGCATATTCCAGTTTTGGCCTCACATAGGTTACATAAATATTTCTGAACATTTCCTTGTCCATGTGCCTGAAGGCTACCCTTACATTCGATAAGAATGCAAATGCTGCCCTTACTATGCCATTTATATGCATTTCTGGAGACAAATCTGCCAGTATGTTTACTCCTAGATCTCTCTCATTTTCTGTCTCTTGAAGTTGTACTCCAGCCACCGAGTAGTCAAGCTTGGGCCTTCTTGCACTTGTACCCATTCTCATTACCTTACATTTTGAAGTATTGAATTTCATTAGCCACTTTTCTGACCACTCATGCAGATTATTTAGATCCTCCTGAAGTTCTCTACCATTGTTCTCGTTTTTTACTTTCTTCACAATCTTTGCATCATCTGCAAACATATTCATGAATGAATTTACAGACTCTGCTAGGTCATTTACATATACAAGGAACAAAAGTGGCCCTAAAACTGAACCCTGTGGAACTCCACTACTAACTCTTCTCCATTCAGACACTGAGTGTCTTACTCTAACCCTCTGTTCCCTTCCTTCTAAGTAAGTTTTTATCCATTCTAAAACATTTCCACCTATTCTAGCCACTGATTGCAGCTTCCTAATAAGTCTCCCATGTGGAACAGTGTCAAACGCTTTCTGGAAGTCTAGGAATATGCAATCTGCCCAGCCCTCTCTTTCCTGTAAGATTTGGCTTACCTCATCATAAAATTCGAATAAGTTTGTTACTGTTGATCTACCTTCTCTGAAGCCATGTTGCCTCACTGACAAAGAGTTGAAGGATTCCAAGTGAAGAGAGATATGTTTCCTTAGTAGTTTCTCCATAACTTTGCAAACTATGCTGGTCAAGGAAACTGGTCTGTAGTTCAGAGCCGTATCCCTCCTTCCCTTTTTGAAGATAGGTATCACATTTGCTTGTTTCCAGCATCTTGGAATCTCCCCCAACTCCAGTGATTCCTTAAATATGATACTTAGTGCCACTGATATTGTGTTTGCGCATTTTTTAAGCACATGAGGGGATATGTCATCAGGACCTGTAGCTTTATGAACATCTAAATCCATCAGCGCTTTGAATACCTCTGTGGCTGTAAGGTTGATGTTCTCTAATACCGGCCCTTGAGCTTCTATCACTGCAATCTGAGGGGGTGGGATATTTTCTACTGTAAATACTGACTGAAACTCCTTGTTCAATTCTTTGCAGATCTCTTCATCCGTCTCAGTGATGCTTCCATCCGCTCTCTTTAGCCTTAAAACCTGTTCTTTTACCTTCAGTTTTCCTCTGATAAAGCTGTGGAAAAGCTTGGGATTTTCTTTAGCCTTCCTGGTGATGTCCCTCTCATAGTCTCTCTCTGCCTCTCTCCTTTTACTTAGGTAGTCATTTCTTGCTCTTTTGTAGGTTTGCCAGGCATTTATGTTTTTTCTCCTCCTATACCTTTTCCAGCATTTGTCTCTCCACTCTGTGATTGTGATTACCTAATTGTGTTTACGGGAAAGAGCCCAAAGCTCGTATCTTCCCGTCTCCTGATCGGTTCCATTTTATACTTAGTGATACTTATCATACCTGTCCTTAAAACTATGGATTGAGATAGCATTAACTACCTCCTAGCTTAGCCAATTTCAATTATCAACTACTCTTACACTGAAAAAGTATTTCCTTACATCCTGCAAAGAAGTTTTCTTACGAAGCTTCAAACTATGACCTCTAGTTCTAGAGCCAGCCATATCAAACTATCGATCCCTGTCCACTCTATCATAACCATGAAGGAATTTAAAGACTGTCACCCCCCCTCACTCTTCTAGCTTCCAGTGATGCTAAGTCTAATTCCCTCAGCCTCTCATCATAACTGAGATTGCGTATTTCTGGCACCAGTTTCGTGGCATGTCTTTGAACTTTTTCAAGCTTAGCTATGTGCTTTTTCAAGTGCGGATTCCAAAAGGGGGCTGCATATTCCAGTTTTGGCCTCACATAGGTTACATAAATATTTCTGAACATTTCCTTGTCCATGTGCCTGAAGGCTACCCTTACATTCGATAAGAATGCATATGCTGCCCTTACTATGCCATTTATATGCATTTCTGGAGACAAATCTGCCAGTATGTTTACTCCTAGATCTCTCTCATTTTCTGTCTCTTGAAGTTGTACTCCAGCCACCGAGTAGTCAAGTTTGGGCCTTCTTGCACTTGTACCCATTCTCATTACCTTACATTTTGAAGTATTGAATTTCATTAGCCACTTTTCTGACCACTCATGCAGATTATTTAGATCCTCCTGAAGTTCTCGTTTTTTACTTTCTTCACAATCTTTGCATCATCTGCAAACATATTCATGAATGAATTTACAGACTCTGGTAGGTCATTTACATATACAAGGAACAAAAGTGGCCCTAAAACTGAACCCTGTGGAACTCCACTACTAACTCTTCTCCATTCAGACACTGAGTGTCTTACTCTAACCCTCTGTTCCCTTCCTTCTAAGTAAGTTTTTATCCATTCTAAAACATTTCCACCTATTCTAGCCACTGATTGCAGCTTCCTAATAAGTCTCCCATGTGGAACAGTGTCAAACGCTTTCTGGAAGTCTAGGAATATGCAATCTGCCCAGCCCTCTCTTTCCTGTAAGATTTGGCTTACCTCATCATAAAATTCGAATAAGTTTGTTACTGTTGATCTACCTTCTCTGAAGCCATGTTGCCTCACTGACAAAGAGTTGAAGGATTCCAAGTGAAGAGAGATATGTTTCCTTAGTAGTTTCTCCATAACTTTGCAAACTATGCTGGTCAAGGAAACTGGTCTGTAGTTCAGAGCCGTATCCCTCCTTCCCTTTTTGAAGATAGGTATCACATTTGCTTGTTTCCAGCATCTTGGAATCTCCCCAACTCCAGTGATTCCTTAAATATGATACTTAGTGCCACTGATATTGTGTTTGCGCATTTTTTAAGCACATGAGGGGATATGTCATCAGGACCTGTAGCTTTATGAACATCTAAATCCATCAGCGCTTTGAATACCTCTGTGGCTGTAAGGTTGATGTTCTCTAATACCAGCCCTTGAGCTTCTATCACTGCAATCTGAGGGGGTGGGATATTTTCTACTGTAAATACTGACTGAAACTCCTTGTTCAATTCTTTGCAGATCTCTTCATCCGTCTCAGTGATGCTTCCATCCGCTCTCTTTAGCCTTAAAACCTGTTCTTTTACCTTCAGTTTTCCTCTGATAAAGCTGTGGAAAAGCTTGGGATTTTCTTTAGCCTTCCTGGTGATGTCCCCCTCATAGTCTCTCTCTGCCTCTCTCCTTTTACTTAGGTAGTCATTTCTTGCTCTTTTGTAGGTTTGAGAGGCATTTATGTTTTTTCTCCTCCTATACCTTTTCCAGCATTTGTCTCTCCACTCTGTGATTGTGATTACCTAATTGTGTTTACGGGAAAGAGCCCAAAGCTCGTATCTTCCCGTCTCCTGATCGGTTCCATTTTATACTTAGTGATACTTATCATACCTGTCCTTAAAACTATGGATTGAGATAGCATTAACTACCTCCTCGCTTAGCGAATTCCAATTATCAACTACTCTTACAATGAAAAAGTATTTCCTTACATCCTGCAAAGAAGTTTTCTTACGAAGCTTCAAACTATGACCTCTAGTTCTAGAGCCAGCCATATCAAAATATATATCCCTATCCACTCTATCATAACCATGAAGGAATTTAAAGACTGTCACCATATCCCCCCCTCACTCTTCTAGCTTCGAGTGATGCTAAGTCTAATTCCTTCAGCCTTTCATCATAACTGAGATTGCGTATTTCTGGCACCAGTTTTGTGGCATGTCTTTGAACTTTTTCAAGCTTAACTATGTGCTTTTTCAAGTGCGGATTCCAAAAGAGGGCTGCATATTCCAGTTTTGGCCTCACATAGGTTACATAAATATTTCTGAACATTTCCTTGTCCATGTGCCTGAAGGCTACCCTTACATTTGATAAGAATGCATATGCTGCCCTTACTATGCCATTTATATGTATTTCTGGAGACAAATCTGCCAATATGTTTACTCCTAGATCTCTCTCATTTTCTGTCTCTTGAAGTTGTACTCCAGCCACCGAGTAGTGTGTGTGATTACCTAGTTGTTTACCTAATTGTGATTACCTAATTGTATTTACGGGAAAGAGCCCAAAGCTCGTATCTTCCCGTCTCCTGATCGGTTCCATTTTAGACTTAGTGATACTTATCATACCTGTCCTTAAAACTATAGATTGGGATAGCATTAACTACCTCCTCGCTTAGCGAATTCCATTTATCAACTACTCTTACACTGAAAAAGTATTTCCTTACATCCTGCAAAGAAGTTTTCTTACGAAGCTTCAAACTATGACCTCTAGTTCTAGAGCCAGCCATATCAAAATATCGATCCCTATCCACTCTATCATAACCATGAAGGAATTTAAAGACTGTCACCATATCCCCCCTCACTCTTCTAGCTTCCAGTGATGGTAAGTCTAATCCCCTCAGCCTCTCATCATAACTGAGATTGCGAATTTCTGGCACCAGTTTCGTGGCATGTCTTTGAACTTTTTCAAGCTTAGCTATGTGCTTTTTCAAGTGCGGATTCCAAAAGGGGGCTGCATATTCCAGTTTTGGCCTCACATAGGTTACATAAATATTTCTGAACATTTCCTTGTCCATGTGCCTGAAGACTACCCTTACATTTGATAAGAATGCATATGCTGCCCTTACTATGCCATTTATATGTATTTCTGGAGACAAATCTGCCAGTATGTTTACTCCTAGATCTCTCTCATTTTCTGTCTCTTGAAGTTGTACTCCAGCCACCGAGTAGGCAAGCTTGGGCCTTCTTGCACTTGTACCCATTCTCATTACCTTACATTTTGAAGTATTGAATTTCATTAGCCACTTTTCTGACCACTCATGCAGATTATTTAGATCCTCCTGAAGTTCTCTACCATTGTTCTCGTTTTTTACTTTCTTCACAATCTTTGCATCATCTGCAAACATATTCATGAATGAATTTACAGACTCTGGTAGGTCATTTACATATACAAGGAACAAAAGTGGCCCTAAAACTGAACCCTGTGGAACTCCACTACTAACTCTTCTCCATTCAGACACTGAGTGTCTTACTCTAACCCTCTGTTCCCTTCCTTCTAAGTAAGTTTTTATCCATTCCAAAACATTTCCACCTATTCTAGCCACTGATTGCAGCTTCCTAATAAGTCTCCCATGTGGAACAGTGTCAAACGCTTTCTGGAAGTCTAGGAATATGCAATCTGCCCAGCCCTCTCTTTCCTGTAAGATTTGGCTTACCTCATCATAAAATTCGAATAAGTTTGTTACTGTTGATCTACCTTCTCTGAAGCCATATTGCCTCACTGACAAAAAGTTGAAGGATTCCAAGTGAAGAGAGATATGTTTCCTTAGTAGTTTCTCCATAAATTTGCAAACTATGCTGGTCAAGGAAACTGGTCTATAGTTCAGAGCCGTATCCCTCCTTCCCTTTTTGAAGATAGGTATCTCATTTGCTTGTTTCCAGCATCTTGGAATCTCCCTCGACTCCAGTGACTCCTTAAATATGATACTTAGTGCCACTGATATTGTGTTTGCGCATTTTTTAAGCACATGAGGGGATATGTCATCAGGACCTGTAGCTTTATGAACATCTAAATCCATCAGCGCTTTGCATACCTCTGTGGCTGTAAGGTTGATGTTCTCTAATACCGGCCCTTGAGCTTCTATCACTGCAATCTGAGGGGGTGGGGTATTTTCCACTGTAAATACTAACTGAACCTCCTTGTTCAGTTCTTTGCAGATCTCTTCATCCGTCTTAGTGATGCTTCCATCCGCTCTCTTTAGCCTTAAAACCTGTTCTTTTACCTTCAGTTTTCCTCTGATAAAGCTGTGGAAAAGCTTGGGATTTTCTTTAGCCTTCCTGGTGATGTCCCTCTCATAGTCTCTCTCTGCCTCTCTCCTTTTACTTAGGTAGTCATTTCTTGCTCTTTTGTAGGATTGCCAGGCATTTGTGTTTTTTCTCCTCCTATACCTTTTCCAGCATTTGTCTCTCCACTCCTTAGCTCTTTTACACCCATTATCGAACCATTTCCCTCTGGCATGAATTACGCCTACTTTGGTGACAGGTATGCAGCAATCTACTATCTTCCCATATTTCTCACAAAAGATGTCATACATTTCTTGTACAGATTTGTTGCAAAATAAGGTTCTCCAGTCAATAACTGCAAAAAGCTCATTCATTTTGATGTAATCTCCTTTCCGATAGTTCCTCCTCATGTCCTCAGTGCCTCTACTCTCAGGAAGAATATCTTCAATGATATACTCCATCAACAACACACAGTGGTCACTCTTTCCAATTGGTGGTTCATATTCAATATTTTCAATATCCAACACATTATCTGTGAACACTAGATCAAGTAGTGATGGCTCATCCCCACCCCTGGCCCTTGTTGGTTCCATTACATGTTGGTGTAGGAAATTCCCTTGTACGCAATCTAGGAATCTTGCCCCGAATGAGTCCTCACCACTGTGTGGGTCAAGATTTATCCAATCTATCTCTTTATGATTAAAGTCTCCCATAATCAAAATCCTACATTTTTTTTTCCCGTGCCATGTTAACAACTGAGTTTATGACTTCAATAGTACCTATATGACTTTCCTCATAAACTTCAAGCCTATTTTGGTTCCTTGGTGGGTTGTATACAACAGTTATTATAATGCTCTCTGACCCAGTATTTATGCGAGCAACAAGAAATTCCTTGAACTCACTTTCTATAGCCAAGTTTATTTCTTCGACTTGAATCCTTTCACTTATGAGCATTGCTATCCCTCCACCTGTCCTCTCAGATCTTTCAACCCTTAGTATTCTGAAACCCTTAGGAAAAACTGTGACACTGTTTATGTCCTCACTCAACTTAG
This sequence comes from Halocaridina rubra, assembly GCA_037179515.1. Taxonomy (NCBI): domain Eukaryota; kingdom Metazoa; phylum Arthropoda; class Malacostraca; order Decapoda; family Atyidae; genus Halocaridina; species Halocaridina rubra. The sequence continues at coordinate 6,920 of JAXCGZ010010514.1, read as the reverse complement.
TCTCTGTAATTGCTACTATATCTGCCTTACTGTTGTGAATCCTATCTTTTAATTCTACTGCCTTACCAGCTAATCCATCAGCATTTGTGTATAACAATCTTAATGAGGCCCCATCCCCTGATCTTCTGTCATTATCTTCTTTATCTCCCCTTTGTCTGGAAGAACTCTGTAATGAAAATTTTCTTCTCTTCTTCATTTCTTTCATCATTTAACCTTCTTGCCTCTTGCAACATGTTTTTGAGAGAGAGAGAGAGAGAGAGAGAGAGAGAGAGAGAGAGAGAGAGAGAGAGAGAGAGAGAGAGAGAGAGAGAGAGAGAGAGAGAGAGAGAGAGAGAGAGAGAGAGAGAGAGAGAGAGAGAGAGAGAGAGAGAGAGAGAGAGAGAGAGAGAGATTGGAGGAAAGAGTGAGAGAGAAGAAAGGAGGTGAACGATGGAGGGACTAGAGCGTGAAGAAATATGTGTGAGGAACAGAGGAAGAACGAATGAAGGAAAAAAGTGGAGAAAGAATGAGAGAACGAGAGGGAGAATACTAAAGAAGGTGAATGAATAATGAATGGAGGAAATGAGAGGGAGAACAAATGAGAGCGTTAGAGAAAATGATAGAGGGATGAAAAAGTGAAAAAGGAGAAGGAATGAGGGAGGGAGGAAAACTAGGAAGAGGATACGTAAGGAGAAAGAATGGAGAATGAATAAGGGAAAGAGGGAGGAAGAATGAGTGAGAAAAAGGAGGAAGAATGCGGGAGGGTAAAAGAATTGAAGGAACGGGGAAATGAAGAAAAATGGGAGAAAGATGAGGAGATATAGAAAGAATGGGGGAATTGTAATAGAAGTAGTACCTGGCGAAGTACAAAATCATGTCTAGCGGAAAGGCGTATTCCACTAACGCGGTAAATAGTCCCGTTTAATCAGATAAGTCAACAAAAGATGTATGTGCGTATATACGAAGCGAGAGAGAGAGAGAGAGAGAGAGAGAGAGAGAGAGAGAGAGAGAGAGAGAGAGAGAGAGAGAGAGAGAGAGAGAGAGAGAGAGAAATAAAACTTATTTCGAACAAGTTAACATCAAGAGATACATAGATGGATACACAGAGACATAGAGTACATAAGGATTATTAGACACAACTATGGGCGACATGACAGACAGAAATATATATATATATATATATATATATATATATATATATATATATATATATATATATATATATATATATATATATATATATATATATATACAAAGAAAAAAGAAAAAATATATAGAGAGAAATGTACATACTTGCTGAGTAACACACCTCACGAGAAAACGACTAAAATGTATAACACTCCTACTCCATAATAGCCGCCCATTCCCTCCTTATACAAGAATAATATTCTAGAGCAGAGCATTTATAAAACAAAAAACATTTGCGTTCTGTGTGTGGGGGGTTTATACACACACAAAACAGCGAGGAAGCATATATTGCACACTTACAGCCAAATGCTAATGTAACAGGTAGTTTTAGAGGGGGAATAAGGGAGAGTTGAGAGGAGGAGGAGGAGGAGAGGCGGAGGGAGGTAAAAGAGGAGGAAGGTTTGTTGTCAAGGAAACCAACACACAAACAAAACATCACGGGCATTTAGTTTGTATTTTTTTTATAATAATAATAATAAATAATAATAATAATAATAATAATAATTATAATAATAATATTAATAATAATAATAATAATAATAATAATAATTATTATTATTATTATTATTATTATTATTATTATTATTATTATTATTATTATTATACTAATAAAATTAATAATAATAATAATAATAATAATAATAATAATTCTTACCTCTTTAGCTTTAAAGAGTAGCATATTATAAATGTTACTATTGATTTATGACGACAATTCTGAGGCTTTATCAAAGTCTTCAAAATGTGGCGGAGGCATGAAGTGGGTGACTTAGGTGTAGCCTCCATTCAATCAATTCAACGGGTTCTATGAGTATCTCTCATAATGATATCAATCGAATAATGAATAGGGGATGAGAGTAAAAAAGTTCAAACCAGCAGTTCTGACCTTAGCTGAGCTTTATCCCCTCACTGTTTTCAGGAAGAACTAAGTTTTGACTCATATCACAGAACTCATAAAGCGGGGGTTAGGAGATGACAAACGGTATGTGTATATACCGTCCTCTCTCTCTCTCTCTCTCTCTCTCTCTCTCTCTCTCTCTCTCTCTCTCTCTCTCTCTCTAAAAAAAAACTGAAAACAAGAAGTGGGAGCCCTAATGAATTAATAAAAATGAATGTATATATAATAATAATAATGATAATAATAATAATAATAATAATAATAATAATAATAATAATAATAATAATAATAATGATAATAATAATAATAATAACAATAATAATAATAATAATAATAATAATAATAATAATAATGATAATAATAACACAGCTTGTATGAGAATCCTCTCGCCACTGAAGTAATATAACACTAAGATCATATAGCTAAGGTTCCTTACCTAAGTCGAATTATGTGTATGTGTGTGTGTGTGTGTGTTGTGTGTGAGAGAGAGAGAGAGAGAGAGAGAGAGAGAGGAGAGAGAGAGAGAGAGAGAGAGAGGAGAGAGAAGAGAGAGAGAGAGAGAGAGAGAGAGAGAGAGAGAGAGAGAGAGAGAGAGAGAGAATTAAATCCTACCAAAACACACACACATATAAAATAATATGGATACAACAGAAAAGATAAATACAGCTGTGAACATTTCATGTGCGAGAAATTGTAGGAAATTACCTATGAGGATTCCTGTGGTGAAGATTTTTAGATTGTGTACAAGAAAATTTCTTGCACCAGCATGAACTTGAGCCAACGAGGGAGAGTGGTGGAGCTGTTAGTAAAACTGAGTGAGCCACCAATTGGAAAATGTAACCACTGTGTTTATGATGGAATACATTATCAATGATGTTCTGCCAGATTAGGGAGATCAAACAGGAAATGAGGAAGAACTAAGTACTGAATAGGGGACAATTATTAAAATTATATCTGTACACGAGATGTACGCAAGTTTCCGTAATGAATACTCAAGGATGGTTAGCTTTTATATGAGAGAATAGGCATAAAAGGAAAAAAGTATAAAATACAGGCAAAATCATAAACAAGCCAGAAATGAACACCTACGTAAAAGAAGAGAAACGGAGAGGCCAGACAAAAGCATTACTGAGAGTGATGAAGAAATCTACAAGAACTGAGTTCCAGTGGGTATTTACAATAGTCAATACTCCACCATCTCATACTGCAGAGAAGAGAGAACAAGGGCCAGTATCATAAAACATCATCTATTCAGCTACTGAATTGTGCACAACATTGATGGCATTAGATGTTCACAGAGTTGTGGGGACTGACGATATATCAACCTATGTACTTTAGAAATGCGCTTCATCACTATCTTAACAATATGCATCACATTTACAAAGCGACAAGAGTCTGGAGATTCAAAGACGCTGAACACAGAACATGGTACCTATCTTCCAAAAAGGAAGGATAGAGGCAGATCCAAATTATAGGCTTGTTTTACTGACTAGGTCTGCTTGCAAAATAATGGCAGAGCTACTCAGAAAACCACAATTCTTTCCATTTGAAGTCATTCAACTTTTTGTAAGCCAACATGGCTTCAGTGAAGGCAGGTCTGACAGCAACACAGAAGATTCTAAGATGAAGTAATTAAGATTTTACAGGAAAGGACTGGGCAGAATGTAGACTTTTTATTTCCAGAAAACAACTGATACAATCCCACATGAGACTCTTTGAAGATCTGTAAGTAGTGGCAAAAACAATATAAAGCTCATGGAGTCAATATAAACTTATTTTGAAGAGAAGAACTGTCAGAGTAAGATAAGCAGGGCCTTACTGGAGAAAAGTTAGAAGTGTGATTCCACAGGGATCAGATGTATGGCCACTTCTGTTCCTTATATCCGTTATGTGCCAGTCTTTAAATGCATTTTTAAATATGCCTGCAGATGATGCATAGCCTGAAGAGAGTAAAAGATAAAAATTATGGCAGAAAACTTCTGAGACCAAAATAGTCTGGATGAGTGGTAAAACATGTGGCTAATGAGATTCAATATGTCAATATGTAAAGTAATAAGAATGTATAAGAGTGCAAGAAGGGCCCATGTGTGGGTAATCAATTCTATGAGAAGAACTTCATGAATCTCTGAACAGAAGAGATCTGAGGGTAAATGTATAGGCAGATTTATCTCTGGATATCCATATAAATGGTATAGAAAAGGCAGCACACGCTTTCTTAGTTAACATAAGAGTGACCTTCAGGAATATAAACAAGGGAATGTACTGAAATATTAACATAACTTATGTGAAGCCTGTGCTTGAATATGCAGCACCCTTCTGGATTCTGCACTTGAAAAACTTATAGATAAATTGTAGAGGTAAAAAACATGCTACAAAGATGATGACAGAGAAAACGTAATCTCAGTTATAGGAAAGGATAAAGTAGTTAAATTTACCATCACTTAAAGCTAGGCACAAGAAAGGGTGATACTGCGTATGTTTTAAAATTCCATCATGGTGTTGGCAAATAGAGCGATAATTTTATATAAGTGGCTTTAGAACTAAAGATCATTGTTTTAAGCATGGTAAGAAAACCTCTTTGGTGACTGTAAAGATGTACTTTTCTAGTGAGAGATTAGTTGACAATTGGAATTCGTTAAGTGAGGAAAGAGTAAACGCTGAATGGACGCAAAGTTTTAACAGCTGATACGATGTGTCGGTAAGTAAATACTAAAACCAATCAGAAGATGAGTTACAAGCCTAGGGCTTCTTTCCCGTGAGCACACTTAGCTTAAATATAATTAATAATAATAATTATATATATATATATATATATATATATATATATATATATATATATATATATATATATATATATATATATATATATATATATATATATATATATATATATATATATATATATATATATATACATATTAGAACACCAAAAAATAAACATCCAGGGATAGGGTAGAAGTTGATATTAACGCTAAGTTGATATAACGCCTATATAGGCGTTATATCAAGTGACCAAGATATGGACTGATCATAAGGGTTCACTAGCAAATAGAGATCACAAATGAAGAAAAGTGTAAATGAAGGAGGAGTTACAAAAATTGAAAATAAGGCCAAAAACCGGTTGATATAACTGGTTCATATACGAGACAGCATAGATGTTTTATATATATATATATATATATATATATATATATATATATATATATATATATATATATATATATATATATATATATATATATATATATATATATATATATATATATATATATATATATATATATATATATATTCTGGTTTTACGTCATGGATTCCCTTTTCTACCAAGGGTTAGGACGGTTGCCTTCTTGCGAAGGACTTGTTTTGGCATATGTAATTGTTACCCTGAGTGCATGCCCTTGTTAACCTCAGGCCGCGATGGGGCGCGAACCCTCGACCTGATGCCTCAGAGTTGCGGACGCTACCCGCTTGAGCTGCGGCGACTACTATATATATATATATATATATATATATATATATATATATATATATATATATATATATATATATATATATATATATATATATATATATATATATATATATATATATATATATATATATATATATATATATATATATATATATCACACACACATACACTGCACTACAATGATGATCCAGCTTTACGTCACGAATTCCCATTTCTAGTAAGGGTTGGGCCAGTGCCTACTTTTCAAAGACTATAGTTTTGGCAAGGTAACATACAAGATGCTTACAACTGTATTAAAATAATCTGGGCAGCAACTACATTACAAAACTGCGAGGCAGTCATAAGCAAAATCCATACAGTATGGCTTACCCAGTCTTTTCTCTTATAATAATAATAATAATAATAATAATAATAATAATAATAATAATAATAATATGCAGTGTGTCATGCGAAAAGGTAAGTGAAGTAGCAGCAGAGGTGAAAACATCGACAAAGAATAATGTTTATTTTTATGCTCTATCATGTCTTGATCACCCCAGCATCTCTCTCTCTCTCTCTCTCTCTCTCTCTCTCTCCTCTCTCTCTCTCTCTCTCTCTCTCTCCTCTCTCTCTCTCTCTCTCTCTCTCTCTCACACACACACACACACACACGCACATAGAGGAAGTACAACTTCCTTCATCAAATATGTCTCATTATAAACAAGAAGAATTTTATCTTTCATATAATACAAACAATGATAATGTAAAAGATACCTGCAGCACCTAGTTTCTACAATTTGTATGAGAGAGAGAGAGAGAGAGAGAGAGAGAGAGAGGAGAGAGAGAGAGAGAGAGAGAGAGAGAGAGAGAGAGAGAGAGAGAGAGAGAGAGAGAGAGAGAGAGAGAGAGAGAGAGAGAGAGAGAGAGATTATTTTATTTTATTTTATTTTATTCATTTATTGCACCAAGGCGTCAGACATTACATGAGTTCATACAAATAATGCTTCAAATGGATATAAAACCAAGAATTGAACATGGTTTACAGGGAGGTGTACATATTGATAAAACATTGCTGCATACTAACACACAACTCACAGAATGGCAGCACAGAGTACATTATATGCAAAAGTAAAGCTCAGAGAAACGCAGAATGCACAAACAGAATTATATAGCAACATACAGAAAATATATGTATAATTCAATATAATTAATGGCCACCAAAGTGAGGAAAAACGAGCAAGAATAACATCAAGGTTGTCATCATTAAGTAAAAATGAGCAGATCTGTATTAAGTTCTGACCTCGTGGTAAAACATCTCTTACTGCGGGGCACTGAAGACAATAGTGGTCAAGAGTGTTAGCATTAGTTCGGTCGCATAATGTACAGGAGGTGTACTGTGGCATATCT
>JAXCGZ010010513.1:0-27958 GCA_037179515.1 Halocaridina rubra | reverse complement strand
TATATATATATATATATATATATATATATATATATATATATATATATATATATATATATATATATATATATATATATATATATATATATATATATATATATATATATATATATATATATATATATATATATATATATATATATATATATATATATATATATATATATATATATATATATATATATATATATATATATATATATATATATATATATATATATATATATATATATATATATATATATATATATATATATATATATATATATATATATATATATATATATATATATATATATATATATATATATATATATATATATATATATATATATATATATATATATATATATATATATATATATATATATATATATATATATATATATATATATATATATATATATATATATATATATATATATATATATATATATATATATATATATATATATATATATATATATATATATATATATATATATATATATATATATATATATATATATATATATATATATATATATATATATATATATATATATATATATATATATATATATATATATATATATATATATATATATATATATATATATATATATATATATATATATATATATATATATATATATATATATATATATATATATATATATATATATATATATATATATATATATATATATATATATATATATATATATATATATATATATATATATATATATATATATATATATATATATATATATATATATATATATATATATATATATATATATATATATATATATATATATATATATATATATATATATATATATATATATATATATATATATATATATATATATATATATATATATATATATATATATATATATATATATATATATATATATATATATATATATATATATATATATATATATATATATATATATATATATATATATATATATATATATATATATATATATATATATATATATATATATATATATATATATATATATATATATATATATATATATATATATATATATATATATATATATATATATATATATATATATATATATATATATATATATATATATATATATATATATATATATATATATATATATATATATATATATATATATATATATATATATATATATATATATATTATATATATATATATATATATATATATATATATATATATATATATATATATATATATATATATATATATATATATATATATATATATATATATATATATATATATATATATATATATATATATATATATATATATATATATATATATATATATATATATATATATATATATATATATATATATATATATATATATATATATATATATATATATATATATATATATATATATATATATATATATATATATATATATATATATATATATATATATATATATATATATATATATATATATATATATATATATATATATATATATATATATATATATATATATATATATATATATATATATATATATATATATATATATATATATATATATATATATATATATATATATATATATATATATATATATATATATATATATATATATATATATATATATATATATATATATATATATATATATATATATATATTATATATATATATATATATATATATATATATATATATATATATATATATATATATATATATATATATATATATATATATATATATATATATATATATATATATATATATATATATATATATATATATATATATATATATATATATATATATATATATATATATATATATATATATATATATATATATATATATATATATATATATATATATATATATATATATATATATATATATATATATATATATATATATATATATATATATATATATATATATATATATATATATATATATATATATATATATATATATATATATATATATATATATATATATATATATATATATATATATATATATATATATATATATATATATATATATATATATATATATATATATATATATATATATATATATATATATATATATATATATATATATATATATATATATATATATATATATATATATATATATATATATATATATATATATATATATATATATATATATATATATATATATATATATATATATATATATATATATATATATATATATATATATATATATATATATATATATATATATATATATATATATATATATATATATATATATATATATATATATATATATATATATATATATATATTATATATATATATATATATATATATATATATATATATATATATATATATATATATATATATATATATATATATATATATATATATATATATATATATATATATATATATATATATATATATATATATATATATATATATATATATATATATATATATATATATATATATATATATATATATATATATATATATATATATATATATATATATATATATATATATATATATATATATATATATATATATATATATATATATATATATATATATATATATATATATATATATATATATATATATATATATATATATATATATATATATATATATATATATATATATATATATATATATATATATATATATATATATATATATATATATATATATATATATATATATATATATATATATATATATATATATATATATATATATATATATATATATATATATATATATATATATATATATATATATATATATATATATATATATATATATATATATATATATATATATATATATATATATATATATATATATATATATATATATATATATATATATATATATATATATATATATATATATATATATATATATATATATATATATATATATATATATATATATATATATATATATATATATATATATATATATATATATATATATATATATATATATATATATATATATATATATATATATATATATATATATATATATATATATATATATATATATATATATATATATATATATATATATATATATATATATATATATATATATATATATATATATATATATATATATATATATATATATATATATATATATATATATATATATATATATATATATATATATATATATATATATATATATATATATATATATATATATATATATATATATATATATATATATATATATATATATATATATATATATATATATATATATATATATATATATATATATATATATATATATATATATATATATATATATATATATATATATATATATATATATATATATATATATATATATATATATATATATATATATATATATATATATATATATATATATATATATATATATATATATATATATATATATATATATATATATATATATATATATATATATATATATATATATATATATATATATATATATATATATATATATATATATATATATATATATATATATATATATATATATATATATATATATATATATATATATATATATATATATATATATATATATATATATATATATATATATATATATATATATATATATATATATATATATATATATATATATATATATATATATATATATATATATATATATATATATATATATATATATATATATATATATATATATATATATATATATATATATATATATATATATATATATATATATATATATATATATATATATATATATATATATATATATATATATATATATATATATATATATATATATATATATATATATATATATATATATATATATATATATATATATATATATATATATATATATATATATATATATATATATATATATATATATATATATATATATATATATATATATATATATATATATATATATATATATATATATATATATATATATATATATATATATATATATATATATATATATATATATATATATATATATATATATATATATATATATATATATATATATATATATATATATATATATATATATATATATATATATATATATATATATATATATATATATATATATATATATATATATATATATATATATATATATATATATATATATATATATATATATATATATATATATATATATATATATATATATATATATATATATATATATATATATATATATATATATATATATATATATATATATATATATATATATATATATTTATATTTATATATGAATCATTTTTAACCCGGACCGGGACTCGAACCTATGGCTTATAATTACTAAGTCAAGGCGCTACCAACTACACACCACAGAAGGTATAAAAGGAATTCAACCTTATAGCTTATATCTGCTATACTTAGGGATGAACGCATTCTATCTGAATGCCACTATGTTCATATTACAGATTCCCCAACCTCACTCATGGCTTCATTTTAGCATTTAATTCAATTCCCAATCTTATTCGGGTCATTCAATAACCAAGCAAGCACATTACATATGTGAAAACATGAATAATTTTTTACCCTGACCGGGACTCGAACCTAGGACTTATAATTTCTAAGTCAAGGTGCTACCAACTACACACCACAGAAGGTATAAAAGGAATTCAACCTTATAGCTTATATCTGCTATACTTGAGGATGAACGCATTCTATCTGAATGCCACTATTTTCATATTACGGATTCCCTTACCTCACTCGTGGCTTCATTTTAGCATTTAATTCAATTCCCAATCTCATTCGGGTCATACAATTGCCAAGCAAGAACATTACATATGTGAAAACATGAATCATATTTTACCCCTACCGGGACTCGAACCTAGGATTTATAATTTCTAAGCCAAAGCACTGCCAACTACACACCACAGAAAGTATAAATCGAATCCAACCTTATAGTTTATATCTGCTATACTTAGGGATGAACGCATTATATCTGAATGCCACTATGTTCATTATTACAGATTCCCCAACTTCACTCGTGGCTTCATTTTAGCATTTAATTCAATTCCCAATCTCATTTGGGTCATACAATAACCAAGCAAGTACAATACATGTCAAAACATGAATCATTTTTTACCCCGACCGGGACTCGAAGTAGGACTTAATATTACTAAGTCAAGGCGCTACCAACTACACACCACAGAAGGTATAAAAGGAATCCAACCTTATAGCTTATATCTGCTATACTTAGGGATGAACGCATTCTATCTGAATGCCACTATGTTCATATAACAAATTCCCCAACCTCACTCGTGAAAATAGTGGCATTCAGATAGAATGCGTTCATCCCTAAGTATAGCAGATATAAGCTATAAGATTGGATTCCTTATATACCTTCTGTGGTGTGTAGTTGGTAGCGCATTGACTTAGTAATTATAAGTCCTAGGTTCGAGTCCCGGTCAAGGTAAAAAATGATGCATGTTTTCATATATGTAATGTGCTTGCTTGGTTATTGTATGAGCTGAATGAGATTGGGAATTGAATTAAATGCTAAAATGAAGCCACGAGTGAGGTTGGGGAATCTGTAATATGAACATAGTGGCATTCAGATAGAATGAGTTCATCCCTAAGTATAGCAGATATAAGCTATAAGGTTGGATTCCTTTTATGCCTTCTGTGGTGTGTAGTTGGTAGCGCCTTGACTTAGTAATTATAAGTCCTAGGTTGAGTCCCGGTTGGGGTAAAAAATTATTCATGTTTTCACATATGTAATGTGCTTGCTTGGTTATTGTATGACCCGAATGAGATTGGGAATTGAATTAAATGCTAAAATGAAGCCACGAGTGAGGTTGGGGAATCTGTAATATGAACATAGTGGCATTCAGATAGAATGCGTTCATTTATACCTTCTGTGGATTCCATTTATACCTTCTGTGGTGTGTAGTTGGTAGCGCCTTGACGTAGTAATTATAAGTCCTATTTTCGAGTCCCGGTCGGGGTAAAAAATGATTCATGTTTTCACATATGCAATGTGCTTCCTTGGTTATTGTATGACCCGAATGAAATTGGGAATTGAATTAAATGCTAAAATGAAGCCACGAGTGAGGTTGGGGAATCTGTAATAAGAACATAGTGGCATTCAGATAGAATGCATTCATCCCTAAGGATAGTAGATATAAGCTATAAGGTTGGATTCCTTTTATACCTTCTGTGGTGTTTAGTTGGTAGCGCCTTGACTTAGTAATTATAAGTCCTAGGTTCGAGTCCCGGTCGAGGTAAAAAATGATTCATATTTTCACATATGTAATGTGCTTGCTTGGATATATATATATATATATATATATATATATATATATATATATATATATATATATATATATATATATATATATATATATATATATATATATATATATATATATATATATATATATATATATATATATATATATATATATATATATATATATATATATATATATATATATATATATATATATATATATATATATATATATATATATATATATATATATATATATATATATATATAGTATATATATATATATATATATATATATATATATATATATATATATATATATATATATATATATATATATATATATATATATATATATATATATATATATATATATATATATATATATATATATATATATATATATATATATATATATATATATATATATATATATATATATATATATATATCTTCCTTGGCTGTTTCCCCCTTTAATTGGGGGGTAGCCGACATCAAGAAAGGAAAACAAATAGGGGGATTACTTGGCTCTATGGGCAATGACGAGGGAGCTAGCGACCGTTCAGATAGCACTGCTGGAGTGCCACAGCCCATTATCCCGGCTTTTCCACAACCTGTGTCGCTTCACAACTGCCAACTCCTCCTACTGCCCCTACCACAGGGCTACCTCTGTAAGATGCAGCCCCGTGGTAACTGCAGATGCCCATCATAGCTGCGTCACAATCGCTCGCCACTCATTCCTATTCCTAGCACGCTCGCTTGCTTCCCTCACATCCATCCTCCTATCATTCAGGGCTCTCCTTACTCCATCCATCCATCCAAACCTAGGCCTCCCTCTAGCATTTCTCCAATCAATTCTCGCATTCATCACCTTTTTCAGTAGCCTTTCATCATCCATCCTTTCCACATGGCCAAACCATCTCAGAACATTCATATCTACTCTGGCTGCAATTTCTCTCCTCACAACCGTTCTTGCTCTCACCACTTCATTCCTAAGCCAATCCAATCGAGATACACCAATCATACTCCTCAGGCATTTCATCTTAAACACATTTAGTGTCTGTCTCTCACTTACTTTCATACCCCATAACTCTGATCCATACATCACAGTTGGGACAACCACTTTCTCATGCAAAACTTTCTTAACATTCATTTCCAACCCTCTATTCTTCATCACTCCTTTCAATGCACCCAGCACTTTACACCCTTCATTCACTTTGACACACATCTGCTTCCACTCCACCATTTGCATCTATAACCGAGCCTAAATACTTAAACTGATTAACCTCCTCAAGTGTCTCTCCATTCAACATAACATTCAATCCAGCGCCATCCTCATTTCTTGTACACCTCATAACCTTACTCTTTCCCACATTCACTCTCAACTTCCTTCTCTCACACACCATTCCAAATTCTGACACTAACTGACACAGCTTTTCCTCTGAATCTGCCACCACCACAGTATCATCTGCAAACAGCAACTGATTCATCTCCCACTCGTTATCATCCCCATCTACCATTCTCAAACCTCGACCACGCACTCGCTCATTCACCTCTTTTACAACTCCATCAATATACAAATTGAACAGCCATGGTGACATCACACATCCCTGTCTCACTCCCACACTCACTGGAAACCACTTACTCACTTCATTCCCTACCCTAACACAAGTTCTACTGCCCTCATACAAACTCTTCACTGCATGCAACAATTTACTATTGATTCCATATAATCTCAACACAATCCACATAGCCTCTCTATCAACTCTATCATATGCTTTCTCCAGGTCCAAAAATGCAAAATACACATCCTTACCCTTTGTTAAATATTTCTCACATACCTGCCTAACTATAAAAATCTGATCTATACAACCTCTTCCTCTCCTAAAACCACTCTGCACTTCTGCGATCACATATTCTGTCTTATCCCTAATCCTATTAACCAGTATAATACCATTCACTTTTCCTACCACACTCAACAAACTTATACCCCTAAAAGTACTGCATTCCTGCATATCTCCCTTACCTTTGTATAGGGGCACTATACAGGCAATCACCCATTCCACTGGCACCAATGACAACATAAAGCATATATTAAACACTCACTAACCATTCCAATGCAGTCATACCCCTTTCTTTCAACATCTCCGCTCTCACACCATCCATTCCAGGTGCTTTACCTGCTTTCGCTTCATGCAATGCCCTTTTCACTCCCTCTCTTGTAATCTCTCTCTCATTTTCGTCTCCCACTACTGGCCCTTGAACCCCTCCCACTGCCACTATCGCTGCCTCTCTACCTTCCTCAACATTCAGCAAGCACTCAAAATATTCTGCCCATCTTTTCCTTGCTTCGTTCCCTCTTAACATCTGTCCATTCACATCTTTCACTGTCTCTTCCATCGTCGATCCACCCTTCCTTACTCTCTTCACTTCTTTCCAAAACTTCTTTTTATTCTCCTCATATGACCTACTAAAATCCTGTCCCCACCTAACATTTGCCAACCCCTTCTCCTCCTCTACCTTCCGCTTGGTTTCCACATTTTTCTCCCTATATCTTTCATACTTCTCCCTACTTTTACACTGCAGCCATTCCTCAAAAGCCCTCATTTTCTCTTCCACCTTCATTTTCAACCCTTCATTCCACCAGTCGCTGCCCCTCCTCATGCCACCTCCAACAAACCTCTTTCCACACACATCACTTGCATGTCCCACAAAACATTCTTTCATCAACCCCCATTCCTCCCTTAACTCCCCAACTTCTCTTTTTTTCACCCTGTCATATGCCACTCTCAACCTGTCATGATATTCCTGTATCTTCTCTGGCTTTTTCAACTCTTCAACCTTCACTATTTTCCTTCTACATCCCCCCGCACTATTTCCCTACTCTTTTGCTCCTACCACTTTTGCTTCAATCAAAAAAATGATCAGACATCCCAGCAGCCACACCCCTGAATGCATGTACATCTTTCACTCTACCAACCATGCTCTTTGCTACCAACACATAATCCATCAATGCTTTTTCTTTCACTCTTCCATTATGCTACTTTCATCCATGTATACTATTTATTAACTTCTTCTTTAATAAACTATTACCTATCACCAACTCTTGCTCCATACACATATCTAACAGTCTCTGTCCACTCTCATTCCCACCTGGTACCCCATACTTTCCAACAACACCTTCTATCTCTCCATCACCCACTCTGGCATTCAAGTCACCCAACACAACTACATAGTTCCTTCTACTCAGACCATCCACACATCTAGTTAACTCATTCCAGAATTCATCCGGCTCTTCCTCACTTCTCTCACATCCTGGCCCATACGCACTAACAAAAGCCCAACATTCCTTTCCTATCCTAGCCCTCACCCACATCAGCCTAGATGACACTTCTTTCCATTCCACCACCTGATTTACCATCCATTCACTCAGCAATAATGCCACACCTTCTCTCGCTCTCCCCCTTTCAACCCCAGACACCCTACCCATCACATCACCAAATGCCACTTCTCCTTTTCCTTTCATCTTCGTCTCACACAATGCCAACACATCCATCCTTCTCCTACCAAACATATATCCAATCTTACATCTTTTGCTCTCTGTCGTACTACAACCACGCACATTTAGACACCCCAAAACTAGAGTTTGGGGAGAAGTTATTCTTCCTTCTACTCCCCTTCTTCTTTGACGTCTCGCAGGAGGTTGATACAAGGGGGGGATTCCTATTCCCCCCTTTTCGTCCACTTTTAGTCACCTTTTATGCATGAATGTATGTATTATATATATGCTTCCCTCACATCCATCCTCCTATCATTCATGGGTCTCCTTATGCCATCCATCCACCCAAATATAGCCCTCCTTATAACATTTCTACCATCAACTCTCGCATT
The DNA here is from genome assembly GCA_037179515.1 of Halocaridina rubra. Classification (NCBI taxonomy): domain Eukaryota; kingdom Metazoa; phylum Arthropoda; class Malacostraca; order Decapoda; family Atyidae; genus Halocaridina; species Halocaridina rubra. The sequence goes on along the minus strand of JAXCGZ010010513.1, from coordinate 17,759 downwards.
AATCACCTTTTTCAGCAGTTTTTCATCATCCATCCATTCCACATGGCCAAACCATCTCAGAACATTCATATCTACTCTGGCTACCAAGTCTCTCTTCACACCATTCTTGTGAAGAGAGAATTCCTAAACCTATGCAACCGAGATACACCAATCATACTCCTCAGGCATTTAATCTCAAACACATTTAGTTTTCATCGCTCACTTACTTTCATACCCCATAACTCTGATCCATTCTTCACAGTTGGCACAACCACTTTCTCATACAAAACTTTCTAAACATTCATATCCAACCTTCTATTATTCATCACTCCCTTCAACACACCCAACACTTTACATCCTTCATTCACTTTGTGACACAAGTCTGCTTCCAATCCACCATTTGCAGCTATAACTGAGCCTATATACTTGAACTGATCAACTTCCTCAAGTGTCTCTCCATTCAACATAACATTCAATCCAGCACCATCCTCATTTCTTGTACACCTCATAACCTTACTCTTTCCCACATTAACTTGCAACTTCCCTCTCTCACACACCATTCCAAATTCTGACGCTAACTGACACAGCTTCTCCTCTGAATCTGCGATCACCACTGTATCATCTGCAAACAGCAACTGATTTAGCTCCCACTCGTTATCGTCCCCATCTACCATTCTCAAACCTCGAGACACACTCGCTCATTCACCTCTCTTACGACTACATCAATATACAAATTGAACAGCCATGGTGACATCACACATCCCTGTCTCACTGGAAACCCACTCTCACTGGAAACCACTCACTCACCTCCATCCCTACCCTAACAAAAGCTCTACTGCCCTCATACCAACTCTTCACTGCATGCAACAGTTTACCATCAATTCCATATTACCTCAAAAAATTCCACATTGCCTCTCTATCATCTCTATCATGCGCTTTCTCCAGATCCAATAATGCAAAATGCACATCCTTACCCTTTGTTAAATATTTCTCACATAACTGCCTTTATATAAAAATCTGATCTATAGAACCTCTACCTCTCCTAAAACAACTATGCACTTCTGTCTTATCCCTAGTCCTTTTTTTTTTAAGAATGTGACACTGGGACAGGCAGAAACTGCCGTCATCAATAAAGGCCCGGGCACGAGAAAATACCAAGACAAAGGAAAAGAAAAGTTTAAGGGCAAGGCAAAGATGAGGTAATGTCACATAAACGACAGACAGAAAAAAACTGTCAAAGTACAGAGAACCCAGAGATATGGAGGACTAGGCTCTGAGATGACGATAGATCTGCTTTTTGAAGTATGAAAGGTCATAAGAATTAGAAAAGACAGAAGGAGGAAGAGAGTTCCAGAGTCTGGAGGTAGATGGGAAGAAGCAGTCACTGCACCGACCAATCCGCGACCTACAAATCTCCACACAGTACCTGTGAGATTAGGCTGCTTGGCGAGTGTTACGCGGCCTCGGCAGTGGAGGAGGGATACAACTCGCCAGCTCATCAGAGCAGCAAATGGAAGTAGTAGCGATAGAAAAGTGAAAGGGAAGATACCTTACGGCGAAGAGAGAGAGAATCCAGGTTTGAAGTAAGAGAAGGATCATTAATGAGTCTGACTGCCCTAGATTCAACCCTATCAAGAAGATAAGTAAAGGATGAAGAACCTCAGATGTGTGAGCAGTATTCTAAGCAGGGGCGTATAATACCTTTGTAAATTTTAAGTAACTACATGAGGAAAAATAACGACGAAAATGAAACAAAACTCCCAATTTTTTGGATGAAGATTTGGAAATTTGGATTATGTGGTTCCTCCAAGACAAGTTAGAGGCTATATGGATTCCTAATATGTTGACAGCTTTAAGAGGGTAAATTTATTAATTATGCTTGTTAATTATTTATTAATTAGTATCCTACCATACACTTTTCCTACCACACTCAACAAACTTATACCCCTAAAATTACTGCATTCATACACATCTCCCTTACCTTTGTATAGGGGCACTATACAAGCAATCACACATTCCACTGGCAGCATTGACAACAAAAAGCATATATTAAGCACTCTCACTAACCATTCCAATGCAGTCACACCCCTTTCTTTCAACATCTCCGCTCTCACACCATCCAATCCAGGTGCTTTACCTGCTTTCGCTTCATACAATGCCCTTTTCACCTCCTCTCTTGTAATCTCTCTCTCATTTTCATCTCCCATTACTGGTACTTGAACACCCCCAACTGCCACTATAGCTGCCTCTCTATCTTCCTCAACATTCAGCAATCACTCAAAATATTCTGCCCATTTTTCCTTGTATTGTTTCCTCTTAACATCTGTCCATTAACATCTTTCACTGTCTCTTCCATCCTCGATCCAACCCTCCTTACTCTCTTCACTTCTTTACAAAACTTCTTTTTATTCTTTTCATATGACCTAATAACATCCTGTCCCCACCTAACATTTACCAATATCTTCTCTTCTTCTACCTTTTGCTTGGTTTCCACAGTTTTCTCCTTATATCATTCATACTTCTCCCTACTGTTACACTGCAGGCATTCCTCAAAAGCCATCTTTTTCTCTTCCACATTCATTTTCAACCCTTCATTCCACCACTCGCTACCCCTCCTCATGCCACCTCCAACAAACCTCTATCCACACACATCACTTGCATGTCCCACAAAACATTCTTTCATCAACCCCCATTCCTCCTCTAACTCCCCAACTTCACTTTCTTTCACCCTGTCATATGCCACTTTCAACCTGCCCTAATATTCATGTCTCTTCTCTGGCCTATTCAACTCTTCCACCTTCACCATTTCCCTTCTACATCCCCCAACGCTATTTACCCACTCTTTTGCTACTACCACTTTTGATTCAAACAAAAAATGATCAGACATCCCAGCAGCCACACCTCTAAATGCATGCACATCTTTCACTCTACCAATCATGCTCTTTCCTACCAACACATAATCCATCAGTGCTCTTTCCTTCACTCTTCAATTTGCCACTCTCATCCATATATACTTATTTATTAACTTCTCAAAAAAACTATTACCTATCACCAACCCTTGCTCCGCACACATATATAACAGTCTCTCGCCACTCTCATTCCCACCTGGTACCCCATACTTTCCTACAACACCATCTACCTCTTCATTACCCACTCTGGCATTCAAGTCACCCAAAATCACTACATGGTTCCTTCTACTCAGAACATCGACACACCTAGTTAACTCATCCCAGAATTCATCCTGCTCTTCCTCATTCTCTCACATCCTGGCCCATGCGCACTAACAAAAGCCCAACATTCCCTACCTATCCTAGACCTCATCCACATCAGCCTAGATGACACTTCTTTCCATTCCACTACCTTATTTACCATCCATTCTCTCAGCAATAATGCCACACCTTCTCTCGCTCTCCCCCTTTCAACCCCATACATCCTACCAGTCACAGCACCAAATGCCACTTCTACTCTTCCTTTCATCTTCGTCTCACTCAATGCCACTATATCCTTTCGCTTCCTACAAAACATATATCCAATCTCGCATCTTTTGCTCTTTATCGCACTACAACCACGCATATTTAGACACCACAAAACTAGAGTTTGGGGAGAAGTTATTTTCCCCGCAACCCCCCTCCTACTTTGACGTCTCGCAGGAGATTATACAAGAGAGAATTCCCAGTCCCCTCGCCCCGTTCACTTTTGGTCGCTTCTTACTACACGCGAAGAATACGCTGGGGCTGTATATATATATATATAATATATATATATATATATATATATATATATATATATATATATATATATATATATATATATATATATATATATATATATATCGCAGGAGATTATACAAGAGGGAATTCCCAGTCCCCTCGCCCCGTTCACTTTTGGTCGCTTCTTACTACACGCGGGGAATACGCTGGGGCTGTATATATATATATATATATATATATATATATATATATATATATATATATATATATATATATATATATATATATATATATATATATATATATATATATATATATATATATATATATATATATATATATATATATATATATATATATATATATATATATATATATATATATATATATATATATATATATATATATATATATATATATATATATATATATATATATATATATATATATATATATATATATATATATATATATATATATATATATATATATATATATATATATATATATATATATATATATATATATATATATATATATATATATATATATATATATATATATATATATATATATATATATATATATATATATATATATATATATATATATATATATATATATATATATATATATATATATATATATATATATATATATATATATATATATATATATATATATATATATATATATATATATATATATATATATATATATATATATATATATATATATATATATATATATATATATATATATATATATATATATATATATATATATATATATATATATATATATATATATATATATATATATATATATATATATATATATATATATATATATATATATATATATATATATATATATATATATATATATATATATATATATATATATATATATATATATATATATATATATATATATATATATATATATATATATATATATATATATATATATATATATATATATATATATATATATATATATATATATATATATATATATATATATATATATATATATATATATATATATATATATATATATATATATATATATATATATATATATATATATATATATATATATATATATATATATATATATATATATATATATATATATATATATATATATATATATATATATATATATATATATATATATATATATATATATATATATATATATATATATATATATATATATATATATATATATATATATATATATATATATATATATATATATATATATATATATATATATATATATATATATATATATATATATATATATATATATATATATATATATATATATATATATATATATATATATATATATATATATTACGTATTTATATATATATATATATATATATTACGTATATATATATATATATATATATATATATATATATATATATATATATATATATATATATATATATATATATATATATATATATATATATATATATATATATATATATATATATATATATATATATATATATATATATATATATATATATATATATATATATATATATATATATATATATATATATATATATATATATATATATATATATATATATATATATATATATATATATATATATATATATATATATATATATATATATATATATATATATATATATATATATATATATATATATATATATATATATATATATATATATATATATATATATATATATATATATATATATATATATATATATATATATATATATATATATATATATATATATATATATATATATATATATATATATATATATATATATATATATATATATATATATATATATATATATATATATATATATATATATATATATATATATATATATATATATATATATATATATATATATATATATATATATATATATATATATATATATATATATATATATATATATATATATATATATATATATATATATATATATATATATATATATATATATATATATATATATATATATATATATATATATATATATATATATATATATATATATATATATATATATATATATATATATATATATATATATATATATATATATATATATATATATATATATATATATATATATATATATATATATATATATATATATATATATATATATATATATATATATATATATATATATATATATATATATATATATATATATATATATATATATATATATATATATATATATATATATATATATATATATATATATATATATATATATATATATATATATATATATATATATATATATATATATATATATATATATATATATATATATATATATATATATATATATATATATATATATATATATATATATATATATATATATATATATATATATATATATATATATATATATATATATATATATATATATATATATATATATATATATATATATATATATATATATATATATATATATATATATATATATATATATATATATATATATATATATATATATATATATATATATATATATATATATATATATATATATATATATATATATATATATATATATATATATATATATATATATATATATATATATATATATATATATATATATATATATATATATATATATATATATATATATATATATATATATATATATATATATATATATATATATATATATATATATATATATATATATATATATATATATATATATATATATATATATATATATATATATATATATATATATATATATATATATATATATATATATATATATATATATATATATATATATATATATATATATATATATATATATATATATATATATATATATATATATATATATATATATATATATATATATATATATATATATATATATATATATATATATATATATATATATATATATATATATATATATATATATATATATATATATATATATATATATATATATATATATATATATATATATATATATATATATATATATATATATATATATATATATATATATATATATATATATATATATATATATATATATATATATATATATATATATATATATATATATATATATATATATATATATATATATATATATATATATATATATATATATATATATATATATATATATATATATATATATATATATATATATATATATATATATATATATATATATATATATATATATATATATATATATATATATATATATATATATATATATATATATATATATATATATATATATATATATATATATATATATATATATATATATATATATATATATATATATATATATATATATATATATATATATATATATATATATATATATATATATATATATATATATATATATATATATATATATATATATATATATATATATATATATATATATATATATATATATATATATATATATATATATATATATATATATATATATATATATATATATATATATATATATATATATATATATATATATATATATATATATATATATATATATATATATATATATATATATATATATATATATATATATATATATATATATATATATATATATATATATATATATATATATATATATATATATATATATATATATATATATATATATATATATATATATATATATATATATATATATATATATATATATATATATATATATATATATATATATATATATATATATATATATATATATATATATATATATATATATATATATATATATATATATATATATATATATATATATATATATATATATATATATATATATATATATATATATATATATATATATATATATATATATATATATATATATATATATATATATATATATATATATATATATATATATATATATATATATATATATATATATATATATATATATATATATATATATATATATATATATATATATATATATATATATATATATATATATATATATATATATATATATATATATATATATATATATATATATATATATATATATATATATATATATATATATATATATATATATATATATATATATATATATATATATATATATATATATATATATATATATATATATATATATATATATATATATATATATATATATATATATATATATATATATATATATATATATATATATATATATATATATATATATATATATATATATATATATATATATATATATATATATATATATATATATATATATATATATATATATATATATATATATATATATATATATATATATATATATATATATATATATATATATATATATATATATATATATATATATATATATATATATATATATATATATATATATATATATATATATATATATATATATATATATATATATATATATATATATATATATATATATATATATAATATATATATATATATATATATATATATATATATATATATATATATATATATAATATATATATATATATATATATATATATATATATATATATATATATATATATATATATATATATATATATATATATATATATATATATATATATATATATATATATATATATATATATATATATATATATATATATATATATATATATATATATATATATATATATATATATATATATATATATATATATATATATATATATATATATATATATATATATATATATATATATATATATATATATATATATATATATATATATATATATATATATATATATATATATATATATATATATATATATATATATATATATATATATATATATATATATATATATATATATATATATATATATATATATATATATATATATATATATATATATATATATATATATATATATATATATATATATATATATATATATATATATATATATATATATATATATATATATATATATATATATATATATATATATATATATATATATATATATATATATATATATATATATATATATATATATATATATATATATATATATATATATATATATATATATATATATATATATATATATATATATATATATATATATATATATATATATATATATATATATATATATATATATATATATATATATATATATATATATATATATATATATATATATATATATATATATATATATATATATATATATATATATATATATATATATATATATATATATATATATATATATATATATATATATATATATATATATATATATATATATATATATATATATATATATATATATATATATATATATATATATATATATATATATATATATATATATATATATATATATATATATATATATATATATATATATATATATATATATATATAATATATATATATATATATTATATATATATATATATATTTATATATATATATATATATATATATATATATATATATATATATATATATATATATATATATATATATATTATATATATATATATATATATATATATATATAATATATATTATAATATATATATATATATATATATATATATATATATATATATATATATATATATATATATATATATATATATAATATATATATATATATATATATATATATATATATATATATATATATATATATATATATATATATATATATATATATATATATATATATATATATATATATATATATATATATATATATATATATATATATATATATATATATATATATATATATATATATATATATATATATAATATATATATATATATATATATATATATATATATATATATATATATATTATATATATATATATATATATATATATATATATATAATATATATATATATATATATATATATATATATATATATATATATATATATATATATATATATATATATATATATATATATATATATATATATATATATATATATATATATATATATATATATATATATATATATATATATATATATATATATATATATATATATATATATATATATATATATATATATATATATATATATATATATATATATATATATATATATATATATATATATATATATATATATATATATATATATATATATATATATATATATATATATATATATATATATATATATATATATATATATATATATAATATATATATATATATATATATATATATATATATATATATATATATATATATATATATATATATATATATATATATATATATTATATATATATATATATATATATATATATATATATATATATATATATATATATATATATATATATATATATATATATATATATATATATATATATATATATATATATATATATATATATATATATATATATATATATATATATATATATATATATATATATATATATATATATATATATATATATATATATATATATATATATATATATATATATATATATATATATATATATATATATATATATATATATATATATATATATATATATATATCATTTATATAAATATATGTATATATATATATATATATATATATATATATATATATATATATATATATATATATATATATATATATATATATATATATATATATATATATATATATATATATATATATATATATATATATATATATATATGATATATATATATATAATATATATATATATATATATATATATATATATATATATATATAATATATATATATATATATATATATATATATATATATATATATATTATATATATATATATATATATATATATATATATATATATATATATATATATATTATTCTTCGTCTACATCTTTTCCCACTTTTATGTGGGGCTGATATTTCTGGCCAGTGTTCTCCATATGTTTCTGTCCCATACCTCATCACCCAACAAACCTTTTGACCTCAGTTCGTCATTGATGCAATCCATCCTCCTCCGCCTTGGCCTCCCCTTCCCTCTCCTACCCTGTGTATCCATTGCCATCACCCTCCTTGCAACATGCTGTTCATCCCTCCAAACGACATGACCATACCATCTTAGTCTACTTTCTTGTATCTTATATGACATTTCTCTAACTTTTTAGATCCCTCTAATTACCTCGTTTCTGATCTTATCTCTTCTTGTCTCCCCACATATCCTTCTCAAAATCGTCATCTCTGCCAAATCCATTTTTTTCTCTTGTGTCGTCTTTATTGCCCATGCCCCTGCTACACACATCATTGCAGGTCTCACAACTGTCTTATGCACTGTACTCCTTTACTTAATCCCTATTTTCGTGTCGTACAGCACCCCCAGACACTTTCTTCCAGTGCTTCCATTCCACTTTTCTTCTGTGTGTTATTTCTGACTCTAAGTCACCATCCTCTGCTACTGTTGATCCCATATACTTGAACTTTTCAACTCTTTTCAACACCTCCCCCTGCAATTTGACCTCCCCATCCTCATTATCTCTCAACCTCAAGTACTCTGCCTTCTTCCTCCTGATTCTCAGTCTTCTATCTTCCATCAATCTTCTCCACTCCTCAAGCTTCTCCTCCACTACCTCTCGTCTGTTGCTACACAGTATGATGTCATTTGCAAAGAGCATAAACCATGGTGACTGATCTCTAATACCATGGGTTACTACATCCATGACCATATCAAATAGATATGGGCTCAAAGCAGACCTTTGATGCAGACCAACATTTACTGCGAGACTTTTCGTCAAGCCCACACTGCTCTTAACATTTGCCTCAGCCCTCTCATACATATCTTGGATGATTCTTACATATTTCTCAGGGACTACCTTTTCTCTAATACACCCCCACACCTCTTGACGTGGTACTCAATCATACACCTTTTCCAGGTCAATAAAGACCATATGCAGTCTTTTCTGTTTCTCCCGATACTTTTCCATCATTTGTCTCAAGGCAAATATGGCATCCACTGTCCCTCTTCCAGGCATGAAGCCAAACTGTTCATCTCCAATTGCCATTTCCTCTCTGAGTCTCCTCTCTATGATCTTCTCCCATATATTCATAGTATGACTTAACAACTTTATACCTCTATAGTTTCCATACTCCTGAATGTCTCCCTTCCCTTTATAGATTGGGATGATTAGGTTTCCTCTCCACTCCTCTGGCATCTTTTCCTGAATAAAGATCTTTTGCATTAAGTCCCACAATATATCTATGCCTTCCTTTTCTAGATTCTTCCATACCTCCACTGGCATCTTATCAGGTCCTGCTGACTTTCCATTTTTCATTTTCCTTACTGCCAGCTCTACCTCTCCTCTAGTCACTGTTGTTGTAACTGCTTCATTTGGAAGTCCATCTTCAAATACTGCACTTAGGTTCCCTTCATTTAGTATTCCTTCAAAATAAGATTCCAATCTGCTTTTTATTTCATCCACTTCTGCTTGAAGTACTCCATGGTTATCCTTTATTAGTCTTACTTGGGTCAAGTCCTTGGATGCAGCTTCTCGTGCCTTTGCAATTCGCCATATTTTCTTCTCTCCTTCTTGTGTTTCCAGCTCTTCATAGACTTCATTCAATGTCTCTGCCTTTGTTTTTGCTACTGCTCTCCTTGCCGCCTTCTTTGCCTGCTTGTGCTCTTCATTATCCTGCTCCAGGCCTGATAAATCTGCCTTTTTCTTAGCTTCTTTCTTGTTCCTCACCCATTCTTGCAGTTCCTCATTCCACCACCATGACTCTTTATCATTTGGTGGTTTCCTTCCTGATGACTTTCCTAGTACTTCATCACCAACCCTCAAAATCACCTTACTATTCTCTGTCCACCATTCTTGTTTTCCTCATGCAACCTTATCGCATCCAACACTCTTCCCTTAAACATAGCTCTCAGCTCTGCATCTTTCAATCTCCACCACTTTATCTTTGTGTCCATCCTCGGCTTCTTACTTTTTCTACATTTCCTGAGCCTGCAATCAGTTACTACTATCCTATGTTGCACTGCTACACTCTCCCCATTTATTACTTTACAGTTGCTAATCTCCTTCAGATGGTCTCTCATACACAACAATAAATCTATCTGGCTCTCCCTCCCACCACTACTGCATGTAATCAATCTGTTTTCCTTTTCCTCAAAGAATGTGTTGAACAATGCCAGATCAAATGCCACTGCAAAATCAATCACTCTCTCTCTCCCCTCATTTCTCTCGCCTACTCCCCAGCCCCCATGAACTCTACCTATCCCATCCTTCCCAATTCCCAAGTGGCCATTTAAAGCTCCTCTCAAAATTACCCTCTCCCTTATAGGAATTGTTCTAAGCTCATGGTCCATCTCCTCCCAAAATACATCCTTCTCCTCTGCTGTACAACCAGTTTGTCGGGCATAGACACATACCACATTGACTACTGTTTCTCCCAGTCCCAGCTTTAAACTCATAATTCTGTCACTCTTTCTATTCACACCAAGTATGCTTTCCTTCACGTCTTTGGATAGTATTATTCCTACACCATTCCTCCCTTCCTCAATTGCTCAACTGTAGAACAATTTGCAACCCTCACCCAGTTCCCTCGCCTTATTTCCTCTCCACCTGGTCTCCTGCACTCACAGCACTCCAAGTCTCCTCCTCTCAATCAAGGTCCACCAATTCTCGCCCCTTCCCAGTCATCGTCACCACATTAAGAGTGCCCACACGCAGCACCTCATCTGACACTCTCTCTCGAACTTGCCTCTTTAACCCAGCCCGCCCATGACTGGGTTGCATTTGCTGTCTTTCCGGAGGGGTCAGGCAAGGCCCAAATGCGTTGCCTATGGGGAACGCCCTGGTATGGTGACTATTCTCGTTATTTGTACTGGCTATATTTTGGTTTTGGCAAAATTTTTATGGCCGGATGCCCTTCCTGACGCCAACCCTCCCCATTTACTCTTGCTTGGGGCTGGCACCAAGTTGAGGCTGGCTTTCCCTTCTCAGTGGCTGGGTTTTATATATATATATATATATATATATATATATATATATATATATATATATATATATATATATATATATATATATATATATATATATATATATATATATGCATATATATATATATATATATATATATATATATATATATATATATATATATATATATATATATATATATATATATATATATATATATATATATATATATATATATATATATATATATATATATATATATATATATATATATATATATATATATATATATATATATATATATATATATATATATATATATATATATATATATATATATATATATATATGCTGGAAAAAGGAAGTTATGAAGTGTGCTGAGACAGTGTGCAGAAGGAGACTAACTAGTGGAAGTAAAAGGAAAGGTAGTGAATGGTGGAATGAACAGGTGAGTGTGGTAGTAGCTGAAAAGAAGAGGGCTTATGAGGAATGGTTGCAGGTAGATAATGTAGAGATGCATGAAAGGCAATTTGCAAAGAGGAGCTCAGCAAAGCATGTGGTGAGGGAGGCAAAGAAAGAAGCAGATGTAAGGTGGGGCAATTGCTTGTCTGAAAAATTTTAATGGAATAAAAAGATGTTTTGAAAGGAAGTGCAAAGAGTGAGGGAAGGTGAATGTGGTAGTGAGAAGAAGGTGAAAGGAGCAGTTGGCAATTGCTAGTGGATGAAATATAAGTGAGAGACGGGTGGGCTGAATATTTCTAGGACCTGCTAAATGAGGAAGATGATAGAGAGGCAGAGATTGTGGTTGTGGGAAACAAATGGAGAATGTCAATGTTTGGAGATTAGAATGATAGAGAAATTACAAAAGAGGAGGTATGCTTGGCATTAAGATTGAGAGCAACAAAAGCATGTAAAACCCAGGGATAGATGGGAGTCATGCTGAGTGCTTGTCAAAAGGTGGGAGGCATTAGTAAAATGGGTTGTTAGGTTGTTGATGTATGTTTCAGGAAAGGGAGGGTCCCAGATGACTGGAGTAGTGCATGTGTAGTTCCACTTTGCAAAGGGAAGGGAGATAAGTATGAGTGTAGCAGTTTTATAGGAATTAGCTGGTTGAGTAAGGTATATAGTAGAGTGTTAATCGAGAGACTTAGGAAAGGTACTGAGAGATTGATTTGAGAAGAACAGTATGATTCAGGAGAGGAAGAGGATGATGTGGATCAGGTGTTTGTGGTAAGACAGGCAATTGAGTTTTTAGAGAAAGGTAGGGACACTTTTGGGGCTTTTATGAAGTTAGAGAAAGTGTATGACAGGGTGAATAGAGAGGGGTTGTGTAGTGTGCTTCGACTGTATGGAATAAGTGGAAGTTTGTTGAATGCGGTGAAGAGTTTTTACATGAATAGTAGAGTATGCATGAGAGTTGATAATGGTATGAGTGATTGGTTTGAGGTGAATGTAGGGTTACATCAAGGTTTTATAGCATCACCGTGGTTGCTTAATGTGTGCATGGTTGGAGGGCTAAGGGAAGTAAATGAGAGAGCATTAGACAGAGGCTTGGAACTAGTAGGTGAGGATGGACAGTTGTGGAAATTTAATCAATTGCTATTTGTGGATGATTCTGTACTGGTGGCTGATATTGAGAATAAACTGAATCATTTGGTGACTGAGTTTATTAGTCTCGTGAAAGAAGGAAGTTGCGGGTGAGTACTGGTAAAAGCAAAGTCATGAAATGCACGAGCGGTGTCAATGTTGGCAGACTGAATGTGGGAGGGAATGGGAAGTTGCTTAAAGAAGTTGATAATTCTAAGTATCTGGGGTCGCATGTATCACGAAGTGGATGAGTGGATGTAGAGGTAAATCACAGAGGGAAGGAAGCTAGTAAATGTCTAGGTGGGTTGAAAAGTGTCATGAGAAATAGTTATTTGGTAATTAAGTATGATTTTGCCGAGAGCATTTTATGGAGCAGAGACTTGGAATGCAAGAAAGGAGAAAAGGAACAAGTTGAATGTAATGGAGATGAGGCGTTTGAGAGGTATGGTAGGTGTATCTAGAATAGATAGAGTAAGAAATGAGGATTTCAAAGCAGAGAACAGGTGTTGAAATGAAGCTGTCGGATAGGTTAGACCAGAGTGTGTTGAGTTGGTTTGGACACATGGAAAGGATGAGTGATGAATGAGTAGTGAAGAGAATGTGGAGTCAGAAGTGATTGGAGTTATGTCAAAAGGGAGACCAAGAATGAGATGGATGGCTGACGTGAAAAGAGCACTGAATGCACGTGGAATGTCAGTGGAATAGGGAAGAGTGCATGCAAGAGATAGGAATGAGTGGAGGAAGATTGTGCATTGATGATTCAGCCCAAAGGGAATTCTCGCACCTGCTAGCTCAGTGAACTGTGATGGACGGGTGTGAGGGGAGTTGCTATGTGATGAAACAGTGGGAGTAAACCAGCTACGGCTGTCGGGTATCATTGTAGCATATCCTTGCCCACTTATCTTGTGGGTGACCCAGGCAGGGCGGAATCGGAGGAGACGTGGCAACCTTTTATCCCCAAGGAGCTGAGAGGAGTGGTTGAGGTACATGTGGATCGTGGTGAATGCGCGTTTCTTAGCTCGGCCACCCCCCTTACAAGGTGGAGTAAGGCATGTGTATATGTATGTATGTGTATATGCTGGAAGACAAAAGGTGTTTCTAAAACTGTTTGTATTCCAATGGGCTTCTGAAAACGATACAATATTTTGAAAGCTGTTTCTACAGTAGCTCCAAAAGAAGAATTTTGCTGTCAAAAGATTGACTTAAAAATTCCAAAATAACCTTTTACTGCAGTTGAGATCTTGACTTTTAAGTTTGGTCCCCATAAACAATAAAAATCCCTTTGAATGGCCATAGATGCAAATGGCGTTTGTGATGCAGAGCTTCATATTTCATGTTAGATTTCAAATTTCATTCGGCAACTGACTTCACTTTACCATGTGCAAAGATTTTCCTGATCTTTAAAAACGAAAAATTAACTATGATTTGTGCATTGGAATATTTACGCATAAACAAGTCTCGAAATTAAAAGAAAAAAAAAGGGAAAAGTCATGGTCTAGCTGGACATCACAGTGTGCAACTGGATGCCATTGATTGAAATGAATCGCTGAAACTGAATCCCGAGTTCAGAAAATGGAGTCAGGTGAACTGATGCAGAACTATACCAATGGTATATGAAGATCTATAAATGCTACATAATTGAGAGTGACATATGAAGACTTAATGAAGAAATATTGCAAGCATGATACTATAAATTTTCATTTGTAGAACTTTACATTTCTTGTTCCTAAAACACAAAAGGAATCCAACAAGATCTGAAGCATTATCATTATTAAAATGGACTGTCACTTCTCTGGTGAACATTAGCCATATGATTTTTTCTCTTAATACATTAAAATAGGTGAGGAATATCTGCAAATTATGAAATAACATTAACTATTGAAAATTATATAACCAATCTAAATAAAATATTAATATTTGCTTTACTTTCTTTATGAAAAGTAACATATTAACCACAACAGCATTTCATTGAAATAAATGGTAACATAGAAAAATTACAGTGCTTAAGCATACATTGTACATAAAACATTCGAACCAGCAGAAATTTCAATCTATCAGAGTACATTGACAATTACCAAGTGCCACAACTTTTAATTTTGCTGCCCATATACCAAATAAAATTAAAAATATTTAATTGGTGAATGGTGTTTATCTTAATACGAATCCTAGCATAAGAAACTTGCCTCAAATGACGTGTGATGCTCCAATTTGGCAGATTAAAATCAACCCTACAAGTATTTAACAAAGCAAAATAATTAAAAATCTCGTTAATACAAAAAAAAGTACAAACATGCTACAAGCATTCTCGCTACCTATGGAGCAAACAATAAAAGGATAGTTAGTCACACATTATCAATCAATAAATGCTTATTACCAGGTATTGAATAATGAACATAACTTAGTTGAGATATATGTGATACAGTACAAATAACTTAATTAAATATATGTA